>JBBBDQ010002418.1:990000-1067500 GCA_037127315.1 Ascarosepion bandense
AATGCTCCTCATAACCACCCAATCAGCAGCCTTGATGCCGGATGCAGTTTACTGTCATACCCAGGACCCACAAGCAAGAATTGCAGAAGATGAAGCTATTAGCATAAAACAAATAATTACATCTAGCCATTCCAAGTGCACAATGATAACTCCTTTCTGCCAATCTAGTCTCTCTTTATGTGCCATGTCTACTTCAGGACATTGGTGATTATGGCTCTCCACAATAACTGGGAAGAAAAGGGGACAAAAAAAGTGTGACACCAAAATCCAAAGGCAAATTGGATTAGTAAAATATTTTCTTTAATCATTTCACCCCAAGCAAGGCGATAATGCTACTAGGTCGTAGGTAGGGGTACAAGGAGAAGAAGAGAATCAGAAGATTTGGGTGAGTGAAAAGGAACAGGATTCAGGTCAAAAAATGGCAATTGATGTTGTACTTAAAATTGCATTTAAATTTTTCACTGGAATGCAAGTAAGTGGAAGATAATTCCACAAGTGAGAAGTATGAAAGAAAAAGCTATTAGCACAGAACATATGATTATATCTAGCCATTTCAATTTGTCTATATTTCCAAGATGAAGTAGTATTTACACTATTTACATTATTCGCACTATTGTCCTCATCTTGTTGCCATTTGTACGACGTTTAATAATAGATCATTCTATTTGTCTATATTTCTGAGATGAAGTAGTATTTACAGTATTTACATTATTCGTACTATTGTCCTCATCTTGTTGCCATTTGTACGACGTTTAATAATAGATCATTCTATTTGTCTATATTTCTGAGATGAGGTAGGATTTACACTATTTATATTATTTGGACTATTGTCCTCTTCTTGTTGCCATTTGTACGACGTTTATTAATAGATCATTCTATTTGTCTATATTTCTGAGATGAGGTAGTATTTACAGTATTTACATTATTCGGACTATTGTCCTCTTCTTGTTGCCATTTGTACGACGTTTAATAATGGATCATTCTATTTGTCTATATTTCTGAGATGAGGTAGTATTTACAGTATTTACATTATTCGCACTATTGTCCTCATCTTGTTGCCATTTGTACGACGTTTAATAATAGATCATTCTATTTGACTATATTTCTGAGATGAGGTAGTATTTACAGTATTTACATTATTCGGACTATTGTCCTCTTCTTGTTGCCATTTGTACGACGTTTAATAATAGATCATTCTATTTGTCTATATTTCTGAGATGAGGTAGTATTTACAGTATTTACATTATTCGGACTATTGTTCTCTTCTTGTTGCCATTTGTACGACGTTTAATAATAGATCATTCTATTTGTCTATATTTCTGAGATGAGGTAGTATTTACATTATTCGGACTATTGTCCTCTTCTTGTTGCCATTTGTATGACGTTTAATAATAGATCATTCTATTTGTCTATATTTCTGAGATGAGGTAGTATTTACAGTATTTACATTATTCGGACTATTGTCCTCTTCTTGTTGCCATTTGTACGACGTTTAATAATAGATCATTCTATTTGTCTATATTTCTGAGATGAGGTAGGATTTACACTATTTATATTATTCGGACTATTGTCCTCTTCTTGTTGCCATTTGTACGACGTTTAATAATAGATCATTCTATTTGTCTATATTTCTGAGATGAGGTAGGATTTACACTATTTATATTATTCGGACTATTGTCATCTTCTTGTTGCCATTTGTACGACGTTTAATAATAGATCATTCTATTTGTCTATATTTCTGAGATGAGGTAGTATTTACACTATTTACATTACTCGGACTATTGTCCTCATCTTTGTTGCCATTTGTACGACGTTTAATAATAGATCATTCTATTTGTCTATATTTCTGAGATGAGGTAATATTTACATTATTTACATTATTCGGACTATTGTCATCTTTGTTGCCATTTGTACGACGTTTAATAATAAATCATTCTATTTGTCTATATTTCTGAGATGAGGTAGTATTTACAGTATTTACATTATTCGGTCTATTGTCCTCATCTTTGTTGCCTTTTGTACGACGTTTAATAATAGATCATTCTATTTGTCAATATTTCTGAGATGAGATAGTATTTACACTATTTATATTATTCGGACTTTTGTCCTCATCTTTGTTGCCATTTGTGTGACGTTTCAGCCGTTGTACACTCCAGCCTTCTTTGGGTGCTAGGAATTTCAAACTGAATCATTTATTGCAATCATTTGTGCAGTACCTCTTTTGGAAGTCATGAGTTATCTCCCTCTAACCTTGCAAATTACTTGTTCAGCCTGGTATTGAACTCGCAACTCTTTGGGTTAATTCACAGGAACTAACCAATGTCTATATATGTCTATATGTCCTTAAGGACAAGAACAACTGAATTCATAAACCTAATAACCAGTCACCCTTTTTTACCAGAGTTCATATTGCAATATTTTGATGTGAATGGTTTTTCTCTAGTATTTTTTACCAGAGCTCATATTGTAATTTTTTTGACACTAATGATTTTCTCTGGCACTCCGTATTACTGGTTCCCATATTGTGTCCATTTCTATGCTTGGTTGGCTTAGAAGATTTTTGAAGCCTAGCATATGTGCTGATTCATTAAGTTTATGTAGTTTCCACTGGTGTTCTCTATCTATTATTTCAACTTCATTCCATAGGGGGTGGTGATCCCCTTTCTCCCTCCAAAGATGAGGACAATAGTCCGAATAATGTAAATACTGTAGCTATTTCAAGTGCAAAATGATCAGACTTTGCCACCAATTTATTTAGTTAATAAATACATGATACACGCTTGGGCAATTATGTCTCTTTTGAGACATGACTGACTAGGCAGAAGATTTTGCTGCTATACGTTGCCATTACAGTGGTAGACTGGTTGCCAACCAAAGCTACAGAACCCAATCTGTCATGCTGTTCAACCCATAGTTGGAGAGATAAGAGATGGATTAATACCTTTTCCAAGGGTATTTGTATGGAAATGAATGAAACGAATTTGACTGGAAAACTCGGCTCTCCAGTTTCTCATTCCGAGCTGGTATCAATTACAACACAATGCACATCTCTCACCAATTTCACAGGCTTAAATTCACCAAGTTGAAGTACCAAAGTGCAAAGTTCATCAGAAGAATTACCATGAAAATATTTATAAAAAAAAACAAGGTTGCTATGGTACAGCATTGGGCAAGTGAATAAAGCCAAAATGCCAGGTCATGACATGTAACATTGCAGTTTTTATTGGTTTAATCAAGATTTTATCAAAATTGTAAATAACAATCAATTTGTTTGTTTTTCATGGCTTATCCCTTTGCTAGTTATTTAAAGCCAGAAAATACTTTTTCAGATTATAACCATCTTTTGGAGATATGTTAGTAAATTATTACTAACATAAGTCCTACTAATTAACCCATAGCTGGGGGAGATGAAGTGAATTTATACTTTACCAAGGTTATTTGTGAGTAAGTGAATGTAATGAATCTGACTAGAATTGGAACTTGGCTCTCTGATTTCCACTGTTAAGCTGTTATTTATTACACCACCCACACATCCAAGCTATACGCACCTGGTATTCCCAAGCAGTGACTCATATAGATACTGACCAGGATCAATGTTGCTTAACTTCAGTTATTTTATGAGAACTGGTGTTTCAACAGAATATAACCATAAGCTCTTAATAAAAATCAAACCCGATAAATAATGATGCATGTGTATAATGTAAACTGTCTAAATATGTGAGACGAGGTATAATCGTCAGTCAGTTAAAGTGCCATATGTGATACACGCTTGGGCAATCATGTCTCGAAAGAGACATGACTGACTGGGCAGAAGATTATCCTGCAGTAGGTTGCCATTGCTTTCTGCGGTAGACTGGTTGCCAACCAAGGCTATAGAACTCAATCTGTCCTGCTATTTAACCCATAACTTGAAGGAAGAGACAGATTAATACCTTTCCCAAGGGTATTTGCACGTAAGTGAATACAATGGATTCAAATGGAATTCGAACTCGGCTCCCCAGTTTCTCGTTCTGAGCCGATATCCACTGTACCATAACGCACATCCGAGGTATAATAACTGTTTACAATATTTACATTGTTTAGAATGTTGTCCTCATCTTTCTTGCCATATTCGCAACGTTTCAGCTATTATGAAAACTATGACCTTCTTCAGATGATACATTGCCCAGTGGATAAAAGTGTTGGCTGAGCAACCTAAACAGTGACCTAACCGAAAGGGTTATAAGATCAACACTTGCCACAGCAGGGTAAAAAAAAAAATTGGAGAGTTGAGTTCTTCTTCATGTGCTATGTCCCTTTAGGACGTAAGCGATCATGGACTTCCACTTGGCTCTGTCTCTTGTCACTCTCAACATTCTTCCTCTTGGTATCTCTACCAAAACCCGCTCTGCCATCCATTTGCTCAGACCTATTAAGCAGGTCTCACATTGCTTTCCCCTGTCTGTCTTCTATTCATTATGTAAGTATTAAATTCTCTAGGCCTTCCTTGCTCATTACATGTCCTAGGAACATCATCTGTCTCTTCCTGATGTTAAGTTTTCTTCTTGTTTGCATCCTCCCCAACACCTCATCATTGCTCACGTGCTCAGTTCATGGTATCCTCAGTATCCTTCTGTAAAACCAAATTTCTGCTGCTTCAAGCCTCTCCTTCATCCTTGATGAGATTGTTCAACATTCACTTCCATACAGAAGGACAGATATCACATAGCAATCTAGCACTCTTTTCTTTGTTTCTAATGAGATTTTCTTGTCTCTCAGTACTCTGGTTGGCTTTCAAAATGCGTCCTTGGCCATGCCAATGCACCTTTGGGTCTCCATGTCTCACTTTCCACCCTCTGTCAGAACACTTCCCAGGTATTTAAATTTCTTTAGTTGTTTTATTTTAGTTTCTTCGACTTGTAGTTAGCATATTAGGCTCTTCAGGGAATTAACTCATACTGAGATATTCTTGCACCACAAAAATGCATGGCATGGTGAATTAGAACAATCTATCACCATGGGCTAGATAAAGGATTTGGTTTGAAATTCCAGATCTTAAATGATTTAAATAGTATACCATATGATGCTAGGTAACCTTGCTAGCATATTAATGATATATCTGCCAAAAAGGTGTTTGTGTTTGTTTCTCTTGAAAAGTAAAAATAACCAAAGACAGATTCTCCTTTGATTAAACGATTCAGTGAAATGCTCTTTCAATCAGAATAGGGAATCAGATTGCCTGCTAATAATTTAAGCAAGAATGAAAATTTTTTTCTTCAAATAAATTGCCTTCGTTTTGTGATATTTTATAAAGCAGAAGAACGGATTCTTGTTAGGGTAACTTGTTTGGGGAATTAGTACGTTCCTGAAGTGAGTCACATAAATGCTAAATTGGGTAGAAAGGAGTTCAGAAATTACAAAAAACACAAGTAGAGAGATTTTGAGAGAAAGGAAGGAGGATAAAAGAGTGGAGAGGGGAGAAGAAAGAGAAAGAGAGTAAAGCGAGGATGAAGTGAAAATAGGGAGAAGGAACAAAGATATAGGAGGTGGAGAAAAATAATAGTTTGAGTTTTGTTTAACGACATATCAACACCTCTGTGGGTTATTTAATGCCAAAAAGGTGGGGTTTTAAGGCTTTTTTTTAAATAATGTTCGGTTATAGTGAAAAAGTTGATTTAGTCAGATTTTAATAAAAATTTTTTGTTTTTATTCTTCTTTATTTTAGAAAACTGAAAATGTCTTTTAGTTTTGTATTCAAAAATGTTTTGCTAAGAATAATTTTTTTCCTTCAAAAATGTGTTATGGTAATAATTATTTTCTACAAAAATGTATTATTGGTAATATTTTTCTTGAAAAAAATGAATATATTTCTATAAAATTGTATTTTTATACTTTCATAGTGTTTTGTTCCCACTTTAGGGTTTAACTATTTACCCATAGCTGGGACCCTATCAGGTGCTACCACTCCGAGTCAGAGTAGACCTGGGAACAACAGAAATTAAAAGGTGGTTCCATGCTCTTCACAACTTCCCAATTAGACCCAGGATCAAAAATAACAGAAGGAGAAGTAAGAGGAAAACAGGGAAGAAGGTTGGAGGAACAGAAAGAAAAAAGAGGGGAAAGAGAGAATAAAAACTGAAAGAAAAAACATTCAACTGAGAAGAGTAAAAGGATTACTGAAGTGAAAAGGAAAAGAAAGAAGGAAACAGAAAGGATGAGAAAGAATAAGGAAATAGAGAGGCAAATGAAGAAAAAAGAGATGGAGATGGAAAAAGAATATGGAAAGGAGGAGAAGGAGGAGGTAGAGAAAGGAATTGAAAGAAGAAGAAAAAGGAATGATAAGAAGGAAGAGAAAAGAAATAAAAAGGAAATGATAAGGAGAAGGAAGAGAAAAGAAAGCAGAAGGAGAAAAGGAGAAGAAGGAGAAAATAGAGAAAAAAACAGGAGGAGACGGTAGAGAAAAGAAAACTAGAGGAGGAGGTAGAGAAAAGTAAACTGGAGGAGGATAAGGAGAATGAGGAGAAAGTAGAGAAGGTAGAAAAAAGAAAACAGGAGAAGACAGGGAAAAGGAGGAGAAGGTAGAGAAAAAAACAGGAGAAGGTAAAGAAAAGTAAACTGGAGGAGGGAAGGAGAAGGAGGAGAAAGTAGAGAAGGTAGAGAAAAGAAAACAGAAGGAGAAGGTAGAGAAAAGAAAACTAGTGGAGGAAAGGAGGAGGTAGAGAAAAGTAAACTGGAGGAGGGTAAGGAGAAGGAGGAGAAAGTAGAGAAGGTAGAGAAAAGAAAACAGAAGGAGAAGGTAGAGAAAAGAAAACTAGTGGAGGAAAGGAGGAGGTAGAGAAAAGTAAACTGGAGGAGGGTAAGGAGAAGGAGGAGAAAGTAGAGAAGGTAGAGAAAAGAAAACAGGAGGAGAAGGTAGAGAAAAGAAAACTAGTGGAGGAAAGGAGGAGGTAGAGAAAAGTAAACTGGAGGAGGGTAAGGAGAAGGAGGAGAAAGTAGAGAAGGTAGAGAAAAGAAAACAGGAGGAGAAGGTAGAGAAAAGAAAACTAGTGGAGGAAAGGAGGAGGTAGAGAAAAGTAAACTGGAGGAGGGTAAGGAGAAGGAGGAGAAAGTAGAGAAGGTAGAGAAAAGAAAACAGGAGGAGAAGGTAGAGAAAAGAAAACAGGAGAAGACAGGGAGAAGGAGGAAAAGGTAGAGAAAGGAATGGAATGGAAAAAGAATGAGGAAAAAAAAGAAAACAGAAGAGGTTGGGGGAAAAGTGTGGAATACAGTGGTAAAGGAAGAAGAATGAAATAGAGGGTAGGTGGGAAGGGAACAGAATAGAAGAGGAAAAAGTCATGAGTAAACAGTAAAAAAATACCGGCCACACACACACACACACACACACACACACACACACCTGTAGAATAAAATCATTATAGAATCATAAAAAAAAAAAAAAAAGAAAACCACAGAACATTCTCATTTGTTCTTTTACTTCACTCCAGCAAAAATTTCCCAGCAACAGACAGACAAATATCTCTTGAATGTATTTGCTGCACTTATGAATGCAACTAGATTTACCTAAAATTTGGGGAAAACAATTTGGAGAAGGAAATTGTAGAATTGAGATTTGAAAAACAAAATAATGCTTAGAAATCATAGAGAAACACAAAACCTTTTTTCTATGCAACAGTTTTTGTCATTGTTATAAAGTAGAGTATATTATAGTGACTGATATTCAAGTAATCACACAAATTGAATATGAACAATTTCCTGTTCTTGCCTAAGAAAAATGATTTATAGTCTCCATACTTCATCTATTTAAGTTACTAGCAGTATAGCCCGGCGTTGCTCGGGTGTAATGAAAGCTTTAAAACTAATCCATGGTCCTGGAGCTCAGACTCAGCCTAAAGAATATTTAAAATAATAAAATAATTGCGACAATTTACCAATCGCACCTAATATATGGAGAGTAGAGACTCCGACTGACACCAAATCAATCGAGTTTCGATCCCAGCCAGAAGCAAGTGGATATGTCTAGCCACACTGATGAGCTGTGATACAGTGAAACGGGCTTGTATGTGGATGACTAATATATATATATATATATATATATATATATATATATATATATATACTAGCACTATAGCCCAGCGTTGTTCAGGTGTAATGAAAGCTTTAAAACTAATCCATGGTCCTGGAGCTCAGACTCTTTGGATGTTGGCACGAAAGACTAAAAAGCAATAGTTGTTTCCAGTTAAAGCGAAGCCGTAGACTGAAAGAAAAATGAAGTCAAATTTTGAAGTTTGTTGAGAATCGGATAAAAATTGTGGATTTGTATAAAGGACATACAGACAGATAAACAGACACACACACAAACATCTTACCTTTTATTTTTTTTTATTTTTTTATTTTTAATCATATCACCCCAAGCAAGGTGGTAATGCCACTGATGCGCATGGGGCTACGTAAGAGTGAAAAGATTGGAAAAGAGAAAGCCGGAAACCACATCCTAAACAGGGAACAAGGGATGAGCCTCTTCACCTGTTCAATAGATGTGGGTGGAGTGTGAACCAGGCAATAGTTTAGTCTATCTACTCCAATTGTTTATATATATATATATATTATTGATTTTCTGCACTATTGTAAGAACTGCAACTTTGAAACTTCTGAATATCGTTTCTTATGTCTTTGTCTATGAGTGTATCAAATTTGATTAAAATCGGACCACTCCTTCTATAACCTGATTTTTTCAATTATCGATATTTGTCGGGAGTACCTCAACACAAAACCTAGCTAAGAACACTCGCAGACGCTTATAGTACAACTGTGTAAATTTTCAAGAAAATCAGTTCAGCGGTTTTGGAGTCTATAGGTAACGGACAGACACACACACACACATACACACACAACCAAAGTTCTATTTATAAAATAAGTTTTGATACCTTTGTTGTGGAGTTTATATAGCCTCAGAACGAGAAATCAGAGAGCCGAGTTCAAATTCCAGTTCAATTCATTGCATCCACTGACACACAAATACCCTTGGGAAAGGTATTAATCCATCTCTCCCCTCCAGTTATGGGTTAAATAACAAGACAGATTGGGTTCTATTGCCTTGGTCGGCAACCAGTCTACCGCAGAAAGCAATGGCAACCTACTGCGGGATTATCATCTACCCAGTCAGTCATGTCTCTTTTGAGACATGATCGCCCAAGTGTTTATTATGTACGGTACTTAACTGACTGACTGACTATTCATCTCAGCAGGTATTAATTCACTTTTCTTCCTGAAATAGGGCAGATTGTGCTGTTGTTGTGGAGTTATTTTCACAGTGGAAGCTAGTATTTGTGCTAAAGTCGGTCCTAATAAGTTTGACGTACAAAACGTTAGGAACTTGATATAATATGTATTACGCAGTGTAATCTTGCCAGGTCGCTGACTACTTTCGTATTTGACTAACTGTCGACTACTATGATCCAACATTGACTGACCCTTGTTCCTCTTACTACTCCTACTTAAATTTGGTGAGAGAATCTATTCACTATAGAATAGGTTTGTTTCACCATAACAGTTCTATAGTCTTGGTTGGCAACTAGTCTGCTGCAAAAAGTAATGGCAACCTGCTGTGAATAAAATATTCTGTCCTGTCAGTTATGTCTCTTCTGAGACATGATTGCCCAAGTGTGTATCCCATTATGCACTAAACTGAGATTTATATTTGAGCTGAAGTAAATTGAGAGTATTGGATAAGCCATGTGCGTCACATGACAGGTGCTTAGTAACATCACCTCATTCAGTGATAAGAGTGGCCAGTCATTCAATATGTTTACAGCTGCCAAACACTACAATTTACAAGTTCATGGTGTTTTCTTTTGGGAATATATCCTTCCCAGATATAAAAAGCAACTCCAAGTCACAGTTTTTAAATCGGAAAAACCCTGAATGTACCGTTTTGCATTTGTGTAGGTATATGTTATTTTCTCCACATGGAATGTGTATATATAGTTTTGTGTATGTCTTAGTGACAAAAAAAATTTTCTGAAAACAAAAACTGTTTATCATTCCTTTTCCATACAGTCATTCCGTTTTGTTTGTGAATTACAGTGTTATTGTATCACAGACATAATAATGCCCATAGTTGGGGGGGGGGGTGTAAATCTTTCTTGTATTGCTCTTTCTCATTATAGTGACATTGAAATTGTGAGTTCAATCTCTTGACTGGGCAGCATAATTGAACTCTGTTAAAACTGAGCAAACAATAATTGAACAATATTATTATTAAAAGTAATAACTAGATGGAACATTGCAGTGGAATGCAAACAATCTACCCACATTGATTGAATAAAGTGTTCACTTTGGAATTCCCTGGAGGCACTAGCAATCTGACTAGGGTGTCAGCTTGTCTGATGGAAAGTAGGCCTCATATATATATATATATATATATATATAATATCTTTTCCTTTGCAACTGTCATCACACCTGTATTCCCATCCTTCTCTTGCTCCTTTCTCTGACACTCCCTGTAACTGGTTTGTCTTTCTCTTTACTCTCCTCCTATCTCATCTTTTACTCTTATGTAGCCCCCTGCACATCAGTGGTGTTACTGACTTGCTTGGGTTTCGACTGCTAATAACATGTACAGTATATGTAATGTAATCACTAATACACACTTTTGAAGCCTTTTTCCCCCCATATGTATTAGAAAGTTTTATTTATTCATGATGAAAATTAAATGATCACATTGTCATTGTGGTTGAGACCCCATTGTCTCCTACCAAGCAATATTTTTAAACCCAGCTCACCACTACCCGGATCGACATACACTTGATGGAGGCTGAAGCACACCATGAACAAAAAATTGTGATAACAACAAGAATTCTTTATTAAGACTTTCAAGTGCACAGGCTGGGAGACATAGATATACACTGTTTACAAAAAAAGGTACATCCACTCAAACACAAGACAATAGTCTAAAGTTGATTATAACCTAATAGACTAAAGTGTGGATTGAGAGGTTTGGGGACAGTAATTGTCAGCTCAATCCCTGGGTGAGCATTTAAACGGATAAGAAATGCTGTCTGATTATAGATAAAATCTTGCTGCTGCTCCTGTAAAGGACATCCAGTCTGTGGTAGACTGGAGTAAGAAATGGCTCATAAATGTTAATGCTTCCAAAACAAAGCTGCTATCCTTTAACCACCAGAGACAATCTTTCTTAGTGACCAACAGTATGGATCATGATAGACTCCCTGAGGGCAATACACTGCCTCCTCGGTCTCACTCTCTCAGCTGACCTTAAGTTAAATGTCTACATTGAATTAATAGCTAAACCTGCTGCTAAGAAGGTTGGGTCCCTGTGTCAGGCCAGAAAGTTCTCTTCTTGATCCATCATGCATATTTACAAGTCTACCATCCACCCCTGCATTGAATACTGCAGTCATATTTGGTCGGGCGCCCCTGCTGTTCAGCTTGGGGTTCTCAACAAAATCCAAAGAAGAATTTGCAATGTAGTCGATCCTGGCAACCTGACTAGTCCCTCTCTTACCAATGAGATTTGGCTTCCCTCTTTCTCATCTACATATACTTTCACGGATTCTGCTCCGACAAGCTTAGCTCCTTGGTGCAAACCCCTTTGCAAATTTATTCAAGCTACTAGATTGGCAACTAGGTCCCACCCTTTTACTGTGAAAAAAAATCAAGTGTAACCACAACTTCTACTCCATCAGCTTCTTATCTCACACTTCCTGCCTGTGGAACTCCTTTCCGTATTCTTGCTTCCCTGATAGCTCCAATCTTCAAGAGTTTAAATGCTATGTCAACTGTCAGCTCTTATCTCCTTGATTCCCATCCGCCTTCTCACTTTATTTTGCTCTCATGCAGCTCTCTTTACACCAATGTACCTCTCTTTCTCCTGCCTAATTTCCAACAACTACTGTGACCTGTTCTCTCTCTTCACTCTCCTATTATGAAACCCATTGTGCACCAGTGGTAGTTCTGCCTTGCTTGGGTCCCTGGGTCAGGCCAGGAAGTTCTTCTCTTCTGAATCCATCATGGACATTTACAAATCTACTCTCCACCCATGCATTGAATACTGCTGTCATATCTAATCGGGCACTGCTACTGTTCACCTTGGAGTTCTCAACAAGATCCAAAGAAGAATTTGCAATGTAGTCGATCCTGACTTTGCAACCTGACTAGTCCCTCTCTTACCAATGAGATGTGACTTCCCTTTGTCTTTTCTACAAATACTTTCATGATTATATAAAAAAAAAATGTAACTGTTTTCACACTCGTCTTACTTGGGGTGTTAAGATTAAGGAAAGAAAACTAAAATATAAAAGTTAGCAGATACAGGCTTCTAAAGACGCAAACAAAAGCTGTACATTTCTTAAATAAATTAATTGAACTTTTCTTGGTAGAGAAAGTCTTCTGTTGCTGAACAGTCTAAAGTATGCAGGGTTAAACAATGGTTTCTCTTAGAAAGGGGATACTGGTTCAAACCTAGTCAGAAGGCTTCTCGATAAGATTCAGAGGAGGGTCTGTAATATGATAGATACCGACTTGGCAGACTGCCTGCAGTCTCTCTCCCACTGGCGCGACGTGGCTTCCCTGTGTCTCTTCTATAAATACTTTCACGGCTTCTGCTCCGATGAACTTAGATCACTAGTGCCCCCTATATACGAATTTGAATGAGATACTAGATTAGCAACTAGATCCCACCCTTTTACAGTGAAACCGATAAAATGCAGCCGTAACTTCTACTCCAACAGTTTCTTTCCTCGCACTTCCCGACTGTGGAATTCTCTTCCAAACGATTGCTTCCCCGATGGCTACAATCTCCAGGAGTTTAAATGTAAGGTCAATAGATACCTCCTAACACACTAACCTGCTCCCATTCTATCAAACACTCTTCCCATCTGCCCAACCCTCATCCTCGCTATCCTTACTCATCTGTCACCTTAATCCTATGTCTAACCACTCCTCTTTACCTTCCCCTATGTAGCCCCATGTGCAATAGTGGCACTGGAATGCCTTGCTTGGGGTGAGATGATTAAAAAAAAAAGGCATATTTTTTTCAGGCTCTCAAATGCATATGACCATAGACATAGATTTACTGATAACAGTAGCCCAAAAGATTAACGTGGATTATAGCCTAGTGCAGTCATATTTGGTCGAGCGCCCCTGCTGTTCAGCTTGGAGTTCTCAACAAAATCCAAAGAAGAATTTGCAATGTACTCGATCCTGACCTGGCAACCTGACTAGTCCCTCTCTTACCAATGAGATTTGGCTTCCCTCTTTCTCGGCTACATATACTTTCACGGATTCTGCTCCGACAAGCTTAGCTCCTTGGTGCAAACCCCTTTGCAAATTTATTCAAGCTACTAGATTGGCAACTAGGTCCCACCCTTTTACTGTGAAAAAAATCAAGTGTAACCACAACTTCTACTCCATCAGCTTCTTATCTCACACTTTCTGCCTGTGGAACTCCTTTCCGTATTCTTGCTTCCCTGATAGCTACAATCTTCAGTGTTGGCTTGTGAATTTGGTGACAGAGTACTTGTAAGTACTATCTCTGGACTGGGCAGTATGTATGTGTACTCAGTTGAAACAGGGCAAGCAATAACTGAGTGATATTAAAAATGAAAACTAGATGAGATCTTCCAAGAAATGGGCAAGATACACACACAAATATATATTGATTATTTAATTACTTACTTTTTGGTCAAAATAAAATTAGACCAGTACACAGTTATATTAAAAAGTGTTCAATACAATTATGTTGTAGAACTTTTGAATATTCTTCATTTGGAAATTATTATGCGACCTAGGTTTCTACCATGTTGTATCTTCAGGCAATTTGCAATAACTGTTTTTTTTTTTAAAAACACTCATGTAAAGGGGATTTTTTTGAATGCTCATGTAACAGGATTTTTTGAACACGCAGTTTTAGAATTAGAAGAAATTATTCATTCTAATTTTGAAAATTGCACATTTAAAAAAATCGTTATTATCAGTTATTGTAAATGACCTGAAGACACCAAATGGTAGAAACCTAAATCACAAAATAAATTGTTTTGCAAATGAAGAGTGTATATATATATATAATATATTAAATATAAGAGACATAATGTACACATCAAATCAAAACAACCAACACTCAATAAAATCAACTTTAAAACAGGAAATAACATATTACATTGCATTTGACTAGATGGTTTTGTTGTCATTTCGCGCTATCCCGCGGTGTGATGTCATAAAACCGCATCGCAAACTTAAGAACTGCATTTATTATTTTTGGTAACTATTGCCGTTGCCAAGCGGAGTTTTATGTCAACACAAAATAAAATCATCGGTGATGGTGGATTTTATAATATTTCAGTTTAAGCAACCTCTCTGAAGATGGCTCATGTGAGCCGAAAGCTTAGAAGAAAACCAATAAATAATTATCCAAATGTTGTAGAATTTTTGTCTTTATTTTCAACTGAAATGAAAGCAAAAATACGATGTTTAGAACGGCTCATGATTAAACATAATAGACATTCATTGTCTCTTATATTTAATAGCATATGTTTAGAAAATTACTTGCTGCCTCGATATACTATATATATATATATATATGCGCACACATATGCGCGCACACACACACATATATTAAGAAACTGAGAACACACGGATTAAAACCCACTGTTCAAGCCTTTACTTTTACTTGTATATATATATATATATATATATATATATAAGGTAAACTGAATGGATCATCCAAAGTGGTTATAAACTACGATTTATTTCAACGTGTGTACAGACCCATCTCTTCAGACCAGGATTTCATTTGGTTTAAAATTTCTTGGAACATTCAAAAGCATTTTCCAAAAAGGGGAATCCAAGTAATATGACCTAGAATAGAAATCTTTAGCATTATCTTGTCAGGGTCATAAAGATTAGAGGAGAAATAGCTCATGTATTAAGTTCATTTGTAATGAAAACTACATATACACACACACACACACACACATATATATATATATATATATATATATATATATGTATGTTTCATTGAAAATGACAGACAAGGTATTATGGTTAAGTCCTTTATGTAATTTTTCATGTGATCTTATATATAGTCATCCGCAGACAGATCTGTTTTGCTGCATCACAGCTCATCAGTACGGTTAGAGAGCCGATTGCTTTTTACCCAGGATTGAAACCCGACTGAATTGGTGTCAGTCGGCGATTCTACCTTTGAGATATGGGCGCTCGGTAGAAGGGGGCAGACTTTTTGCATGTGATATACCATGTATTCATACGCCAGTAGTGAGAGTGTTCTAATTCATTACTGAATGAACGATGCGTAGATGCTAGAGTAGCTACTGTTTTTTAAAGTCTACCATTCTTCCAGAGTGCTCAATATATATATATATATATACAAAGCATTATACAAAATACTAACCAATGCTACAAAATGCTATATAAGAAAGAATGTGTGTGTTAATAGGTTCAGATGAATATACAACAATCAATTTATATGAAGAACATTTGGAATCGAGTCAGCAGAAATTTACTGGCTTGAGTCCCATTCTTCTCTGTTCAAAGACTCCAAATACAAACATGCCCCACCCCTAACAATTGCAGACCACCAAGCCACCACTCAGCTGCATTCTTGTTCTGACAATGGTACAAGACACAATTCAATTCCAGCTCAAACAAGTTCTGAGATTCTATCTTCGGCATATCCAGTCTTCTCTGGAGATTTCAGAATAATCAATGTTGGTAAACTTGCAGAAATGACTTTTACAGACAGCCAAGAACATAATCTTGGTCAGGATGCAGTTATGTTGTTACGTTTCCAAAATTCCCAGTCTATACTGACAGGTTTTTAAATTATCCTGGCATTGGGCTTATATATATATATATATATATATATATATATATAAGAGAACAGAAACTCATGAAGATGGAGAAGATAATCCAAAAGATTTTATCCAATTAATATAAAATATCAATTAGATAAAAATAGAGAGCTCACTGGATATTATCCAGAGCAAATATATTGAGAAGAAATCTCAACTCAATTAAATGGTTATAACTCCAGAATTTATTTCAGCAATGTAAAGAAAAAGAGGTTATAGTAAAAGTTTTTCTTTATATGGCTGAAATTTAATTATGTGTTTAGTTTTCTTATATATATATTGAATGTTTAATTACTTAGTTTTTGGTCATAAAATCAGACCAATACACATCAGTATTAAAAAGTGTTCAATACAATTATATTGTAGAACTTTTGAATATTCTTCATTTGTAAACAAGTTATTAAACAACTTAGGTTTCTACAATGTAGTGTCTTCAGGCGACTTGCAATAACTGATTTTACCGCTTAACATTTTTTTTAAGAATATTCATGGAATGGGAAATTTTTGAATGCACAATTTTTCAAATTACAAGAAATTATAACATTTTATCCATGGTTGTATGAACCTAATGGGTATGTTTTGGTATGGTTAAACTTAGTCATAATTTCTGTTCTTACATTCAATAATTCAATATATCATTTTAGCATAATCGCTAACTTTTCTTCCTGGCACAGTCTAGATATATTTCCACCGTTGTAAGACTTGGCTGTTTTCACTATGTCTGGGTCTTTTCCATATTTTAATTTCAATTTCCATACGTGGCTAGCCAATTTTGTACAATTTGTTAAGTTTTCTATTTTAAATTTAGACTTGTGATTGATCCATCTGGTCTTAAATGTGTCTTTGGTTGATCCCAAATATATTTTGTTTTGACCATTTAAGTCATGTACTTTTGCTTTGTACATGTCTTCTTTTATATTACAAAGACCTTGAAGTGGGCATTTATTTTTGTCCCTGCCGTTGCATTCTTTATTAGTAATCTTTTTTTGTACAATGCTTTTTAAATTTCTGGCATTTTGTTTCTTTATGAAACTTTCTAAATTCCTAGTACAGCTATAATTTAGCTTGATTGTATTCTTATTGAAAATTTTTATTTACTTCTAAGTTTTTTGGAAAGTGTTTATCTATCAGTTTAAAAAAAACAGTATAATCAGTTATTGTAAATTGCCTGAAGACACCACATGGTAGAAACCTAGGTTGTGTAATAACTCATCTACAAATGAAGAATATATAAATAAGTGAAATATAATTGCAGTTGTAGCCTTTGCTTGTTTGTTTGTTCACAAACTTCACCTTGGGTTTTGGAGACAAACTTCCAAAACCATATATATTCTGAAACTACATTACCCAGGGTACTTAAATAAGTATATTTCATTTTGATTAAAGGAAGTCCTTGAGGGGACACAAACCACAACAATTAGAACTTAGAAGGCTACCTATGCATATAGCACATTTTGGAATCAGGGTGTTCATGGTAACACAGTAGAAATTGTCCCAAGTAATTTTGATCAAAAGGGGTCCCTGGGTACACAAACCCCCAGTTGTAACTTGCAAAGCTGCCTGTGCATATGATATCTTTTTAGAATCAGGGTAGATCCCAAAAGAATGTGTGAACCAATGCAAGGCACAGGCAATTCAGCTAGTGTGTATATATACAGTAGTGAGCATAAAAATCAGAACAATGTTAAGAAAAAGTCTAAATATGAAATAACTTTTTATTTTATAGCTTCAAGGACCATTTTATCAAGGAAGAAAAAGATATAAAGGTAAATTATATAATTCCAAAATATAAAGCTCAATAAAATTATTTTGATAAAGTTACAAGAATAATTATATAACATTCGAAATTTGCAATTTTGTTTATGAGACACTGAATTATGCCACTTAGTATCTTCCATAACTTGCCAGACTTTTTAGCTGACTCAATGAATATTTATTAGCATTGCCATATTGTGAAAAACCAACAACATTTTTGCTCTTGTGTATCAATGCTCGTCAATAAATCCTTACCTGATAAAGTTCCATAAGGATAAAATGCATCAGCTAAAATAAGTGTCCTTTTTGTCTTAATGCATATTGTCCTGATATATACTTGCTTCCCTGACAGCTACAATCTCCAGGAATTTAAATGTAAGGTCAATAGACACCTTCTAACACACTAACTCATTCATTCTCTCAAACACTCTTCCCATCTACCCAACCCTCATCCTCGGTATCCTTACACATCTATTACCCTCCTTCTGACATTTCCTATATCTAACCACTCTTTCTCATCACTTTCCCCTATGTAACCCTCTGCACAATAGTGGCAGTGGAATGCCTTGCTTGGGGTGAAACAATTAGAAATATATATATATATATATATATATATATATATTAAGAATAGTATAAGAGGAAAAAACTAGTCTTAACTGCCACGTTTCATCCTCTGAAGAACTTTATCAAGGCAGAAGGTGAAATGTGTCGGCTTAGAATAGTTTTTCCTCTTGCCTTTTCATTCATTTTATGTGCGTTGTGGTGCAGTGGATATCAACTTGGAATGAGAAATCGGAGAGCTGAGTTCAAATTCCAGTTGAATTCATTGCATTCACTTACACGCAAATACCCTTGGGAAAGGTATTAATCCATCTCGTCCTTCCAGTTATGGGTCAAATAACAGGACAGATTGGGTTCTATAGCCTTGGCTGGCAACCAGTCTATGGCAGAAAGCAATGGCAACCTACTTCGGGATAATCTTCTGCCCAGTCAGTCATGTCTTTTTCAAGACATGATTGCCCAAGTGTGTTTCACGTATAGCACTTAACTGACTGATTCCTTGAATGATATGGAAACTGAAAATAATTCACATGGCTTATATATATATATATATATATATATATATATATATTGAATAAAAGATGTTCATAAATTTAAATAATTTAGCCACATTTATCACACAAATACACACACATATATTTATAAGTACATGTGTATGTATGTGGTGTGTATGTGTATATATGTATTTGTGTGTATAGATATGTATATATATTAATGAAAAAATATATATAGGATATGTAGTCATCCACAGACAGATGTGTTTTGCTGTATCACAGCTCATCAGTATGGTTAGACATCCAACTGCTTTTACCCAGGATTGAAACCCGACCAAATTGGCGTCAGTTGGGGTTTCTACCTCTGAGCTATAGGTGCTCGATTTGTTTTTGGATGTATTATGATGTATGTGCATATGTATGTATATATGTGTATGTGTGTATATACATATATATATATATATATATATATATATATATATTAAAAAAGGATTAATTCAAAGATGTTGAATGGCCATTTCGATATGAAGATCCCCTAAAATATATATATATATATATATATGTGTGTGTGTGTGTGTGTGTATTTTTTTAGATAATATTAATATTATTATTAGTGTTAAAATTTTTACATATATCTTTTTAGTATTTTTATTCTTATTATTTTATGAATATTATATTATGACTATTACTTAAGATTTTTTTTCTTTTTTAATAATATTATAATTATTATTATTAAAATATTTTATAGAAATTTTTTTTTTTTTATAATATTATTACTATAATTTAGGATCTTTTTTCTTTTTTAATAATAATAATATTATTAATAGTGTTAAAAGTTTATCATTATTATTATTATTTGTATTAATATTATTTTATTACTATTATTTGAGATATTTTTTAAGATTGTATTTTAATATTTTATTCATCATTTTCTTATATAATTTTTATTTATTGTTTTAATTATTTTAACTATATTTATAATATAATACTAGTTTGTATTAAAAAGTATGATTTACAATTATATATATATATATATATATATATTATTAGCTCTACTTTGTATTGAACATTTTTTAAGAATAGTGTTTAATATTTAATATTATTCCATCCATACATACCCTATACTTGTGTGTGTATATATATATATATATATATAATTTATATACAACCCTTGAAAAATGTGTTAAAATTTTTTTATACCACAATTCGATTAGTGCTCTAAAACATTCTTCAGTTTATGCCATTGTAATTTAAAATTAACATTTTTAATAGATACAAGTAACTATGAAGTCAATTTTCAAATACAATGGTTAAAATGTAGAATGCTTTAGAGCACTGATCGAATGTCAGAATATAAAAATTTTACCACACTAATCAAAATCACATTAATTTAGGGATATATATATATATATATGAATAAAAAGAGACAAATGGAAAAGCTGTTCTTAACTGACACGTTTCATCCTCTGAGGGAATTAATCAAGGCAGAGGATGAAATCTATTGGCTATGAATATTTTTTCCTCTTGTCTTTTTTTAAATTTTTTCCCTTACAAATAAACTACCTGAAATAATTTACATTAGGTATATATATATATATATATATATATATATATATATAGATAGAGAGAGAGAGAGAGAGAGAGAGAGTTCTATAGCCTTGTTTGGCAACCAGTCTACCGCAGAAAGTAATGCCAACCTACTGCAAGAAAATATTCTGCCCAGTCAATCATGTCTCAAAAGAAACATGATTGCCCAAGTGTGTATCACATATAGCACATAACTGACTGAGATATCTATCTATATATATATATATATATATTTAGAGAGAGAGAGAGAGAGAGACACACACACACATCCGCAGACAGATCTGTTTTACTGTATCACAACTCATCAGTATGATTAGACATCTGATTGCTTCTAGCCAGGATTGAAACCTGACTGAATTGACATCAGTCAGTGATTCTATCCATGAGCTATGGTTGCTCAGTAGGGGAAGGTAGACTTTAGCATGTTATATACAATGTAAACACATGCCAGTAGCCAAGAGTGTTCACATTCATTACTGAATTGACGATACATATATATATTTGTGAAGCAACCTTTCTTCCAAACATGTTTCATTGAATGTGATAGAGAGGGTAAATTTGGCAAAATTTTTGAGTTTTTCTAGTATTACTTTTAATTTATCCCATTTGGGAGTGTGAAAATTGCCAGTAGAGTTTATTGATACAAGTGCTTTCAGCTAATTCTTTAGCCATTTTTGAATAGGTTATTGTCAATTGTTATTAATTTCTTTCAACTGCTGTTTTTTTTTAAAATTTAACTGCATATTGGATGCTAGTAGCATTTATTTAAAGCCACATTTAAGGAATGTGATTGGAATTCAAGATGGCTTTCTTTTATTTCAAAAATATCTTTGCCACATTGTTTCCATGTTTTTTTTTTAAAAAAAGATGTATTTCATACTATTTTTAGTATTTATTGCCAAATGAAAATAGAATGGTTCTTTTGTTATTATTACTTTGCAAAATTTTACAAGGCATAGAAGCAAAGATGAACTCGTCCGAATCACCCTAAATTTTCTTCATTCTTTCATTGATGAAACTGCAATATAGGTAATTATTAAATATTTATAAATTCATTTGATGCACATGTTATTGTGCAGTATTAACAAAAGAACCATTCTATTTTCATTTATAATTGTTCACTTGGCAATAAATACTAAAAAATAATATGAAATAGATCATTTTTTTAAAACACTGGGGTGGCCTAATGATTATGGCTGGTAGTGTGTGTGTATATATATATATATATATATATATATATAATACTGGGAATCGAAAGAGAATGAAATTAATCCACAGATAAAGTGGAAGCTGATAGGCAAGGCACATACTCCCAATAGCTTAGGTGACAGATGTAATCTATATTTAACAGAAAAAATTAAGATTTTGAAATTTTTGAAATTTCAATATCAGAATGTGCTTCTGAATAAACGTAAAGAAATCATTAGCATGTGTCATCACTGGAATAAATTTAAATTGCAATAATCATCTCATTCTTCCATTTAGTTACAATAGAATTTGTTCTTTATATAAACTAGGTTTTTAAAATTTGGTGAAGCAGTAACCTTTACCCTTCTACCTACCGCTACTAAACCAATTGTCATGCCACATGCCTCCCACTACCATAAGAGAAATTACTACTTATATTCCTCTAGCCTAACCCTATAATAGCTAACATTCCCCACCCCTTCTTTTACTAGTCTCTGCTTCTGGCAGAATTTTTCTTCATTCTTTGATTAAAGGGGATTGACAATGCATGTCTGACATGTTGAAAATAACTATTCCCTCTAAATATTATCTGAATTTACAGACATATATAAGAAAAATTAAGACAGACATGTTATTTCATGGTGAATCAGAAGTATAGGCCTATTTCAGGCAAACCATCGTCAGCTTCCGTCGTTATTTTACAAAAGATTTTACACGAATGAGATTCACAAAGACCTAAAAAAACGAATAGAGCTCTCTTAGAGAGTTATCCTACCACTGTATGTACAGGATACTCCTTTGGATTCTTCTATCCCCATACTGCAAGCTGATATATATATATATATATATATATATATATATATATATACACACAGTTTTTGTTTTTGTTTTTAATCATTTCACCCTGATCAAGGCAGAAATGCCACTGATGAGCTGGGGGCTACATAACTGTAAAAAGATTAATTAGAAAAGAGTGAGGAGTACAAACTAGTTAGAAAGGAGCAATAGAAAGCTGAGAATGCAGGTACGATGACAGATACATAGGTGGAGAGAAAGGGAAGGATATATGGGGGTGAGCAGAGAGCTAGAGTCCAGTGGTTAATAGATGAGTATTGACATTGCATTTAAATTTCTGGAAGGTGTAGCCGTCAGGAAAGCAAGAATATGGGAGCGAGTTCCACAGGTAGGCATAGTGCGATAAATAAAGTGTTGTCTAAAGTACGCAAACATGAAAGTAACACTGACATCTCATTTTAACAGATATATTTGCCAAAATTACCCCCAAAATATTTTGAAATACTAATGTAAATTTATTCAATAAAATCACCATTGGCTACAATCATAGCGTCTAGACAACTTTAGAATCTCCTTAAAACTCATTGTGAATAATTGGTAATGCTGCCATAATCCTTGCCTTCATTTCATATTTAGTGTTACATGTAGTTTTGTTTATCTCTCGTTCAACTGCAGCCCCAACAAAATAATCAAAGTAGTTGCAGTCTGGGAAATTTCAATAAATTAAGGAAAAACCCCACAGAAACATTAAAAAATATGTAAATAAATTTATCACATATTGTAATATAACAATCTGGCCCCACCCGAGGAAGGCTGATGCAAGCGAGGGTGTTTCCGGTCGTTGAAAGGAACGGATGTCGTTTGACCTTATTTCTGGCAGCAGCGGAAATAACTACAGAGGCAAACAGAACAGGTGTCTCTGAGAATTACGTGGACGTGCGTGGGCGAGGCAAAACCGGAAGAAAAAGTCCCGGTTCTGGAAGATTATAAAAAGACCTCGGCACACGGATTCGCCAGTAGAGGAGTAACAGAGATCGGCCGGTGAAGAGAGAGACACAACAGATAAGACTACACTCCCGTCAACCCATTAGAAGCGCGCTCTCTCAATTCTCTGTTCCCTATGCTACACGGTTCATCGTCATTAATAAAAATATAACTTTATATTTTTATATATATGCGTGTTTGTTGTTTGTCGATATATAACAATATGTACGGTAATGTAACAATCCATAAACCAGATTTTCCTCTCCAACCTATCATATCCCAAATGACTAAACCTGTATGCCCATACCTCCTCAAGACACTTGTTATAGGCCGCCAAGTTAAGTCTGAGGCCCTATAGGAAGATGAATGGAGACATAACCTTTCCATCATTAATGATTACTCTGAAAACCTTCACCATTAGACTCATTCAATTCTGCATTTTCCAAACACTCTGAAATGTTTGCATTGGCACTTACAGCGGCAATGCCAAGGATTAGAGCATGCTGTTTCAAAATTTCTAGCAGAGTGAATTGTGTCATTGTTATGGTGAAACATACCTATTCCTCAGATAATGGACTCTCCCTCTAAAAATTGTCTGATAGCCATTTCTGGGTTCTCTTGCTTGTGTGGTATGGTGCAGAGTCCTGCTGCCAGATACAGGGTCTTCCAGTAACCACCCTCTTGATCCAAGGCAGCATTGCTTTCTCAAGGTACTTGATATCGGCCTTTGTATTGAGTTTGAAGGCCCTATAGGAAGATGAATGGAGGCATAATATTTCCATCACTAGTGATCACTCCAAACACCATGATGATGACTGGATATATCATCCAACTATTTCTGAATCTACTTCACTGTCCTCAGATTGACACCTAAACATAGTGAAATATTCATATTGAAGCTTCTGGCATGAATGTCAAGAGAAACGACGTCATTTGCGTCATGGGGCTCCTTTTCTCACAAATCGTGCCCAACTGACACTACCAAACTGTGAATTCAACAAAATCAAAAACAAACAATACAAATGTATGAAATTAAACACATAAAATAGCAGTTGCTAATTAGGTTGTTTCTTCAACTGGGACGTTAGTGAAAGAAGGTTTCAAAATCCAAGGATTTTTTTTAAGATAAGGAGGAAGTCTAAGTTGAATTGATGCTGTATTCTTTTGGTGTGTAGAAAGAAATTATGTGATTGAGAGTTTTTTTTGTTTTTGTCAACTGCACAGTGTAGTAGGGTCAGTTGGGCATACTCTGTATGAAAAAGTGCTCCAGGACTGTTGTGGAGTAGTTTTCGCACTGAAAGTTATAATTGTGCTATGTCGGTTGCTAATCGACTTAACACACCCAAAATGTTAGGAACTTCGTAATCTTCCACTGAAGCTGACTCCTTAGTATTTGGTTAACTGCCGACTAATATCAACTGCCTAGTAGTTCTATTGAACTTCAACAGAACTCTCTAGAACTTCTAAGAACTCCTATGATCTTCCCAAAACCTTCTCTCTATTGTACATCATACAATTGTGGCACAAGGCTGGTTGGGGGTGGGGGCAAAAACTCAGGTTGGTCTTCAGTACCTATCCTATACCTAGCTAATCCCAAGACCTTTTCGAGTTAACTTCCTGTTAACTCTTATTAATATAGGAGGGAGAGTCCATTATCTGAGGAATAGGTATGTTTCACTATAACAATGACACAATTCACTTTGCTAGAAATTTTAAAACAGCATGCTCTATGCCTTGGCATTGCTGCTGGAAGTTCCAATACAAACATTTTAGAGTGTTTGGACAATGCAGAATTGAATGAGTCTAATGGTGAAGGCGTTCGGAGTAATCATTAATGATGGAAAGTTTATGTCTCCATTCATCTTCCTATAGGGCCTCAGACTTAACTTGGCGGCCTATAACAAGTGCTTTGGGGAGGTAGTGGCATACAGGTGTAGTCATTTGGGATATGATAGGTTGGAGAGGAAAGTCTGGTTTATGGATTGTTATATTACCGTACATACATGTGTAATATAACAATCTGGCCCCACCCGAGGAAGGCTGATGCAAGCGAGGGTGTTTCCGGTCGTTGAAAGGAACGGATGTCGTTTGACCTTATTTCCGGCAGCAGCGGAAATAACTACAGAGGCAAACAGAACAGGTGTCTCTGAGAATTACATGGGCGTGCGTGGGCGAGGCAAAACCGGAAGAAAAAGTCCCGGTTCTGGAAGATTATAAAAAGACCTCGGCACACGGATTCACCAGTAGAGGAGCAACAGAGATCGGCCGGTGAAGAGAGAGACACAACAGATAAGACTACACTCCCGTCAACCCATTAGAAGCGCGCTCTCTCAATTCTCTGTTCCCTATGCTACACGGTTCATCGTCATTAATAAAAATATAACTTTATATTTTTATATATATGCGTGTTTGTTGTTTGTCAATATATAACACATGTGATAAATTTATTTACATATTTTTTAATGTTTCTGTGGGGTTTTTCCTTAATTTAGTGAAATTTATTCTATCATCGAAGATAGATTGTAATTTCTGGTTGAAGTCTTGTCGGTTAAGAACAACATAATTATCGGCTTTGTTAACATGTCTGAGGATGATATTGGGATTGTTGCACAACTCTCTTGCAGCTGATTTGAGTTCATTTGTGATAACATTATTGTGTTGACTGTGTGGAGATTGCTTTTTTCAAACCTTTGGCTTTTAGAAGATCTTTCACATATAGGTGCACCTTAATTAATTTTTCTCTTGAGAGCTGTTAGATTGATTGGTAGAGTATTTCAATTACAATTTTCTTTTGAAGAGGGTCGTATCTAGGTTGGAGGTAATAATTTGAGCCAATATTCAGGAATTTAACTTGGTGGTCGGAGAGTTTGTGATCAGATAAGTTTAGAAAATTACAGTTATCATTAGGCAGTACAATCTTTCCATTGTATAAATTGCAGAGATATTTTAGTAATGACATGTTATCAGTTGAGATCTAACATTGTGTTGAGGTGGTAGAGATATCATTCAGTAGATGTTAGTTCCATTCTGTTCATTGTATTTTGGATATATAAGTACGAATAGGACAGACTGGGTTCTATAGCCTTGGCTAGCAGCCAGTCTACTGCAGAAAAAAATGGCAACCTATTGTGGGATAACCTTCTGCCCAGTCAGTCATGTCTCTTTTGAGATATGATTGCCCAAAGTGAGTATCACATATAGCACTTAACAGAGATGTAAATAAATATACTGTATAATTATGAAAAGCAATTTACTCCTTCTACTGTATCTATTCTTCCCTGTCCTATTATTTAACCCATAACTGGGGGGAAGAAATGGATTAATACTTTTCCCAAGGGTATTTGTGCGCAAATGAATGCAAGGAATTCAACTGGAATTCGAACTCTGCTCCCTGATTCGTCATTCCGAGTTGATAGCCACTGCACCACAACAACATCATCTCTGAATAATCGAGAAATATTGTTAGGAAAATATGCATCCTACTGAACCTGCATCCCCTAGATGTAAATAAATATACTGTTTAATTACAAAAAGACAGAGAATTTACTCAAATATGAGTATCCATTGAAAATAATGTCTAAATAAAACCCATATTATATTTCGCAGTTCTCTTATCACCGCTCATCAGACCAAATTCATACAACAACGAACGATTCAAATTTATCCAGAGAAGTCAAGTGAAATAGAAAAAGGAAAAAAAGAAGAAAAAAGGGAAAGAAAAGAAGAAGAAAAGAATCAGGGAAAGGGAGTTTAACTTAACGTGTTAAATCTTAGTGTCACTATATATTGTGTATTTGGGCAACAATCTCTCTTTTATACAGGTTTCATTAAAAATGACAGATAAAGTAATATCATTAAGTTTTTTATATAATTTTTCAAGTGTCCGTATAATTTTTTTCTTTTTGGAACTCAAATTATATAAGAATTGTCCAAAGCTTTTGTACTTTAGAGTGCTTTAGGCTATACTTCTAGCCATTATCAAGAATTAATTTTGTTTTACTTATAAATAAACATGTGGAAAGTTTATGCATATAGAGTCTTGTGTATGTTAAGTTCTGAACACGGTAAGCACATTGTTACCATGTTCATAATTGATGTTTTTGGGTGTAGGATTTCTCTTTTTTATTAGCAATGCCTCCATTATTTTTAGTCTTCTTTTGCATGCGAATGATGCTATTATGTATATAATTTGAGTTTTGAAAAGAAAAAATTATACAAACACATGAAAAATTATATAAAAAAGCTTTATGATAATACCTTGCCTGTCATTTTCAATGAAACCTGTATATACACACACACACACACATATATATTTAGTGTATTGAGGTAGCAGATAATTTTCTAAACATATAGTGTTAAATATAAGAGACTATGAATGTATATTATGTTTAATCATGAGCCGTTCTAAACATCGTATTTTGGCTTTAATTTCAGGTGAAAATAAAGACAAAAATTCTCCAACATTTGGATATTTTTTCTTATGCTGGTTCTAAGCTTTCAGCTCACATGAGCCATCTTCAGAGTAGTTACATGGATGTTAACATAAAGACATCCACCATCAAAGACGATATTATCTTGTGTTGACATAAAACATTGCTAAGCAATGATAACAGTCACCGAATAGCAGACACAGTTTGTAAAATTGTAATGCAGTTCTATGACATCACACCACATGAGAGACTGAAATATTAACAAAACCATATGTCTAAATGCAATATAATGTGTCATGACCAAATTTAAATGCAATTTTATTAAGCATGGGTTAATGTATATATATATATATATATATAATAATAAAAAAATTGACTCTGTATGTATTCAAATCTTAAAATGTTACACAAGTAATCTTTAAGAACCACGAATAACCGGCAGAATCTAACTCCGTTATCGCCCTCGGCTATAAAGCTTTGGACAACGAGCTTGAATATATATATATATATATATATATATATATATATATATATATTCAAGCAGTGATATGAAAAGACCATTCATAACAAAAAAGAAACAAAAAGGGTGTAACAAAAATATACATATATTATTGTAAATTGGTCAATCAGTCAGTCAGTTAAGTGCGATACAGGATACACCTTTGGGTGATCATATGTCTTAATGTTTGACTGTCAAGGTAGAAGATTTTTTTCCGCAGTAGGTTTCCATTCCTTTTTGCAATAGACTGGTTACTAACCAAAGATAAAAAACCCAGGATATCCTGAAATTTAACCCTAAGCGAGGGGAAGATGAGATGGATTCATACTTTTTCCAAAGTGATTTGTGCGTAAGTGAATTCAACAAACCCAACTCTTCAATTTCTCGATCTGAGCTAGTATCTTTAACAACATAATTTACATCCTAAATTGGTAATATATCAATGTGCATTGCTCACTGTAATGAGTTAGACAACAATTTTGATTAAATTAAAATCCTACTTTAATTAGAAGAAGCCATTTATTTTGTTTCAAATGTATAAAAAGTGCTTTCATCACTAGATCATCCATGGTAATATATTCATATCCAGCTTCTTACAACAGTTCACCTTTCTCAGTAGACCTTATGTTATCACAATTCTTCTTCCTCTATGTGCCTTGTCCTTTCAGGACGTAGACGATCATGGCCTTCCACATCTCCCTATCCCTGGGGGCTCTTAGCATGCTTTCTCCTGTAACGTCTCGTAGCCCCCGTTCTGTCATCCATTTGCTCAGGCCCTTCAAATATGTTATCTGCTGCTTTCCTTTGTCTCTTTTTCCCTCTATCTGGCCTGTTAGTATTAGGTTCTCCAAGCCCTCTTTCCTCATTGGATGTCCCAGGAACTTCAGTTGTCTCTTCCTGATGCTCACTATTAATTTCCTTTTCATTTCCATTCTTTCCAACACCTCATCATTGATCACATGCTCGGTCCATGATATCCACAGCATCCTTCTGTAGAACCAGATTTCAGCTGCTTCAAGTTTTTCCTTCATCTTTGTTGATATTGTCCTGCATTCAGTGCCATATTGAAGAACTGACATCACATAGCAATCCAGTACTCTCCTCTTTGTTTCTAGTGAAATTGTCCTGTTTCTTAATACTTTGCTCAACTTCTGGAATGCTTCCTTGTGCTTTTGGATCTCAAGAATATCAATGTATAGAAACTGCTGTGGCCACAAAGTGAGGGGTCAGTTTATGTATTGATTTTAATATGGAACTGATCCCCCACTTTATATCCAACATTCTTTGGTAGAACCACATTTCAGCTGCTTCAAGTTTTTCCTTCATCTTTGTTGATACTCTCCAACATAAGGGATACTTAATAACAAAAATGAAGAAATACGAACAATGAGAAAAAGAATCTGAATGTTATTGGGTAGACTATATATCCACGCAAATACTTAAAAACAAAAAAAATTAAATTTGAACGGAGAGTTTTGTAATTTGCTTGTAGCATTGTGTATATTAAGTGTATGGGTAGGTTTTGAAGGCTATCACAATATGCTTAGTGGAATAAAGGAAGGTAAAGAAGGAGTTGGGTATTACCTATTTATTATTCATTAATATTTTGAGATCAAAACCTCAGCTTCAGAATGGTAGGAGAGCTTGTTTTCACTTCTGTTTATGGACCGTGTTTTTTGGCGACCACTATCACTTTAACATAGATGTGAGAAAGCCAAATCTTACTATCGGTCAATGCACACATATATAAACCACACACACACACACACACACACACGCACTTATACTTACAGGTACACACACACACGACAATTAATAACAACAGTAGCAGTGAAAGATGACCATTTGTTGAAAGGAATGGTCCATGAGCGAACGTGAAAACAAGCTCTCCTGCCATTCTGAAGATGAGATTTTGATCTCAAAATATTAATGAATAATAAATAGGTAATACCCAACACCTTCTTTACCTTCCTTTATTTTACTAATCGCATTGTGGTAGCCTTCAAAACCTACCCATACACCTAAATTTAAAAGATTAAAATTTCAGCAGTTCCTCTCCTTTATGTGCATGTGTAGTTATATTAATGTAGACCTCACTATAGTTCAATGAAGACCTCACTGTTCAATGTAGACCTTCACTAATAGTTCAATGAAGACCTCACTATAGTTCAATGAAGACCTCACTATAGTTCAATGTAGACCTCACTATAGTTCAATGTAGACCTAACTATAGTTCAATGAAGACCTCACTATAGTTCAATGTAGACCTCACTATAGTTCAATGAAGACCTAACTATAGTTCAATGTAGACCTCACTATAGTTCAATGAAGACCTAACTATAGTTCAATGAAGACCTCACTATAGTTCAATGTAGACCTCACTAAAGTTCAATGAAGACCTCACTATAGTTCAATGTAGACCTCACTATAGTTCAATGAAGACCTCACTATAGTTCAATGTAGACCTCACTATAGTTCAATGTAGACCTAACTATAGTTCAATGTAGACCTCACTATAGTTCAATGTAGACCTAACTATAGTTCAATGAAGACCTCACTATAGTTCAATGTAGACCTCACTATAGTTCAGTGAAGACCTCACTATAGTTCAGTGAAGACCTCACTATAGTTCAATGAAGTTCTAAAAGACAAAATCTGTTCGATGAAATATTTTTTCCTACTTTGTCATTGGTTTTCCTAATATATAGGTATTCGTTTGTGGGGGAATGAGATAAAGAATAATTTGTGCAAAGTCATATCCCTTTTGTTTATTTTTAACTCTTTATTAATAATTTCTTCCCAAACAAAGCAATAATGCACAAAGAGTTACTGTGAGTAAAAGAGCTTGAGAAGACTTTAGTAAGGAGAAAGGACAATAAAAGAACAGCTTCCAAAAAGCCAGATTGTGATGACATAGCAAATTTAAATTTTTGCAGATGTTAGGTAACAGGGTAATAAGAAACTGAACGAGAGCTCAAGAGGCAAAAAGTACAAGAAAAGAAAATATTGGAATAGAATCCATAAGGTTACATTTTCCTAATTTAATAAGAAAACAAGACCTAACTGCCAATCTAGTAGTACACTTAAACTGATGTGCCCTAATCTTACTATAAACATGTATTGTTGGTCATTTTACTAAAAATATTTTCTGCTGACCATTTTATTTTAATTATTTACTGTTGGCCATTTTACAATAAATAAAGATGATCTTTTTACTATATATATATATATATATATATATATAACGTAGAATATTTGGTATTTAAGTCAGGTAAATTCCGATAGAGACAAACTCAAAAGAACTAAATGTTAAATTTATTTATTTAATTTAACAGAGTAATATAATTTAGAAAAAATTTTAGATAATCAACAATATATATATATATATATATATATATATATATATATATATATATATTCCATTTTTAAATGAGTTTTAAAAACAAATATTTTAAAATATTCAAAAGTTCTACAATATAATTGTAAAGAACACTTTTTAATACAAATGTGTACTGGTCAAACCCTATTAGAACCAAAAACCAAGTATTGAACAATCAATATATATATATATATATGTGTGTGTGTGTGTGTGTGTGTGTGTGTATTGTCGATCATTTAACTATAAATATGTATTGTTGATCATTTAACTATAAATATGTATTGTATATCACTTAAATATAAATATGTATTGTTGATCATTTAAGAATAAATATGTATTTTTATACTTCCATAGTGTTCATTGTTTTGAGGGTACACTATTTCTGATAACTGGGATCCTAACAAGTACTACCACTCCAGGTCAGAGTGGACTTGAAAGCAATTATGAGGTGGCTCCATACTCCTCAAAACCTCCAATCTCCCAAACAGAAGTGTTGCAATCAGATGTAGTTTATTGTCATATCCCATATACAAGATCATACAAAGTATGTATTTTCCAAAATAAAATCCAAACATTATGAGCAAGAACACTGTTCATGTGCTGCTAAAATCGCATTTGAAAAAAAAAAAAAATGCAAGATAGAGGTGCAGATGGAATCAAAGAAAAACAATAGCCATTTACAGAAGAACGATGCCAAGCAGACATGACCATTTCTTGAGAACACATTTATCCCATGCATCTCATCGGTGAGTACAAACACTCACCAATGATAACTGTCATCATCGTTGCATTTATCGCCATCGTTTAGATTATGCAGCTTTTATCTGCTGTTTTTGGTCATTGTTTCGATGACAACAGGTCTTGAATAGAGACGGAGCCTCTCTGATTGTGTTCGACCACAAAGACCAAGCCTCTCTTACACTCCAGTGAATGGAGGTAATTTTAGCTGAGAGGGTTATTTTCAATGGTGCTTCTGCTGTTGTTGTCTCTGTACCGTAATTTGGAACCACATCTGGCAATGGCCACGGTCTAATAACCAGGTCGACAATTTCTATTCTTTGATAAACAAGATGCCATTCTCAGGTTGGTAGATTTTCAATGGAATTAATTTCATTGGTTCAAGATTCGAATAAACACAGGTTTATTGTAATAGTCTCTTACTAGGGCATATATATATATATATATATATATATATATATATATATATAAATTTAGTGTATCAAGGCAGCAAATAATTTTCTAAACATATACTGTTAAATATAAGAGACAATGAATGTCTATTATGTTTAATCATGAGCCGTTCTAAATGTCATATTTTGACTTTAATTTCAGTTGAAAATAAAGACAAAAATTCTCCAATATTTGGATAATTTATACCAACAAATACTTCAACTAGAACAAAACAACCATATTACTACACAGGTAGGCTTAAAAGATTTACTCAAAGCTGAATCAATCAAACACCATTACCATAAAAATCCTAATGATATTATAAATATGCCTCTCATATTGTGTTACCATCTTAATAACCTCTCTGAAGATGGCTCATGTGAGCCAAAAGCTTATAAAAAATTATCCAAGTGCTGGAGAATTTTGTCTTTATTTTCAACTGAAGTTAAAGCCAAAATATGGCGTTTAGAATGGCTCATGATTAAACATAATAGACATACATTGTCTCTTATGTTTAACAGTATATGTTTAGAAAATATATATATATATATATATATATAAAGAGAGAGAGGGAGGGAGAGAGAAAGAGAGAGATGTATAAAAATTTGTGTATTTGGGCAGTAATCCCTCTTTTGTACAAGTTTCATTGAACAGTCAATAGGTGATATTAGTGAGAATTAGTTTATTCTTCATTTTATTAATACACATGCTGACCATATTTGTCTATATTTCTGAGATGAGGCAGAATTTACAGTATTCACATGATTCGGACTATTATCCTCATCTATGTTGCCATTTTATGACATTTCGACCATTGTGCACTTCAGCCTTCTTCAGGTGCAAGGAATTTCAAACCGAACCTTTTATTACAATCACTGGGGTATAAGAAATTCATTCCTTGCATAGTAGTGCCTCTTCTGGTAGTGATGAGTTATCATATACCCCAGTGATTGTAATGAAGTGTTCGGTTCAAAATTCCGAGTACATGAAGAAGGCTGGAGCGTACAATGGCTGAAACTTCATACGAATAGCAACAAAGTATTTACATTATTCAGACAATAGTCTGAATAATGTAAATACTGTAAATACTACCTCATCTCAGAAATATAGAATGATCTATTATTAAATACCGTACAAATGGCAACAAAGATGAGGACAATAGTCCGAATAATGTAAATACTGTAAATAATACCTCATCTCAGAAATATAGAATGATCTATTATTAAATACCGTACAAATGGCAACAAAGATGAGGACAATATTCCGAATAATGTAAATAGTGTAAATACTACCTCATCTCAGAAATATAGAATGATCTATTATTAAATACCGTACAAATGGCAACAAAGATGAGGACAATAGTCCGAATAATGTAAATACTGTAAATAATACCTCATCTCAGAAATAGAGACAAATAGAATGATTTATTATTAAACGTTGTACAAATGGCAACAAAGATGAGGACAATAGTCCGAATAATGTAAATACTGTAAATACTACGTCATCTCAGAAATATAGACAAATATGGTCAGCATGAGTATTAATAAAATGAAGAATAAACTAATTCTCACTAATAGCAACAAAGATGAAGACAATCATGCTGACCATGTTCAAAAATTTTAAAAACATTTACATCTCTATCGATACGCACACAAATATATTTTTAATTTAAAAATGAGTTATTTCCACAACCTGGGTTTCAACCTTTCGGTATCTTCAGGCAATTTATAATAACTGATTTCCCACTGTTTTTCAAACATACAAAAGGAGTTTATATGAACACATGATTGGAATTTTTAAACAACCGAAAATTTTCAAATTTAGAGAAGAGTCACTTAAGGATCTTAAAACACTTTCATCCAGTTTTGTATGACCCTAGGATGTATTAATAGGTGGGATTATATCTGGACATTACTTCCGATCTTTCATTTAGTATTTTTTTTTTGGAGACAACTTTACTTCTTGGCACAATCTGCAGACATCACTACCATTGTATGGTTTGGCTGTTTTTATTATACTCCATGTAATTGGAGTAGATAGACTAAACTAAACTATCGCCCGGTTCACACTCCACCCACGTCTATTGAACAGGTGAAGAGGCTCATCCCTTGTTCCTTGTTTAGGATGTGGTTTCCGGTTTTCTCTTTTCCAATCTTTTCACTCTTTTCTTTTTTCTTTTTTTTCAATTGGAGTAGATAGACTAAACTATCGCCCGGTTCACACTCCACCCACGTCTATTGAACAGGTGAAGAGGCTCATCCCTTGTTCCTTGTTTAGGATGCGGTTTCCGGTTTTCTCTTTTCCAATCTTTTCACTCTTTTCTTTTTTCTTTTTTTTCAATTGGAGTAGATAGACTAAACTATCGCCCGGTTCACACTCCATCCACGTCTATTGAACAGGTGAAGAGGCCCATCCCTTGTTCCCTGTTTAGGATGTGGTTTCTGGCTTTCTCTTTTCCATTCTTTTTACTCTCACGTAGCCCCCTGCGCATCAGTGGCATTATCGCCTTGCTTGGAGTGATATGATTAAAAATAAAAAAAGAAGTTATATCAGTGCCTTTTCCATTTTTCAAAATTAATTTCCACACATAGCTTGCCACTTTGTTACAATTTTTAGTTTTGTTTTTAGTTTAAATGTTGGTTGGTTGGTTTGTTGTTTTGTTTTATGGCATATCAACCTCGGTGGGTCAATTATTGCCAACTCAATTATCAAAATTAGGGAGGAGTTACTTCAATCAGTTAAGTGGTATACGTGAAACACGCTTCGGCGATCATGTCTCTTTAGAAACATGACTGACTAGGCAGAAGATTATCCCACAGTAGGTTGCCATTGCTTTCTGCGGTAGACTGGGTGCCAACCAAGACTAGAGCACCCAATCTGTCCGAAATCAAGATACCATGTTAGGATCGATAACATGACAGAACCTTCTTCGGATTTTGTCAAGAATCCTGAGATATATATCAGAAGCACCAGACCAACTCAATTTTCAAAATTAGGGAGGAGTTACTTCAATCAGTTAAGTGGCATACGTGAAACACGCTTCGGTGATCATGTCTCTTTAGAAACATGACTGACTAGGCAGAAGATTATCCCACAGTAGGTTGCCATTGCTTTCTGCTATAGGCTGGTTGCCAACCAAGGCTATAGACCCCAATCTGTTCTGTTATTTGATTCATAGCTAGAGGGAGAAGAGATGTATGATATTATTACGTAGTAATTTGTGGGGGATCAGTTTATTACTTTATAATAATAGAAAACTGACCCCTCCACTTTTTGACCAGTAGAAGCTTTAATCGTGATTCCAACTATTATATTCAGTTAGTTAGTTAAGTGCCATACGTGATACACGCTTTGGGCGATCATCTCTCGAGAGAGACATGACTAACTGGGCAGAAGATTATCCCACAGTAGGTTGCTATTGCTTTCTGCGGTAGACTGGGTGCCAACCAAGACTAGAGCACCCAATCTGTCCGAAATCAAGATACCATGTTAGGATCGATAACATGACAGAACCTTCTTCGGATTTTGTCAAGAATCCTGAGATATATATCAGAAGCACCAGACCAACTCAATTTTCAAAATTAGGGAGGAGTTACTTCAATCAGTTAAGTGGCATACATGAAACACGCTTCGGCGATCATGTCTCTTTAGAAACATGACTGACTAGGCAGAAGATTATCCCACAGTAGGTTGCCATTGCTTTCTGCGGTAGATTGGTTGCCAGCCAAGGCTATAGAACCCAATCTGTCCTGCTATTTAAACAATAACTGGAGGGAAGAGATGGATTAATACCTTTCCCAAGGGCATTTGTGCATAAGTGAATGCAATGGATTCAACTGGAATTCGAACTCAGCTCCCTAAATTCTCGTTCCGAGCCAATATCCACTGCATCACAACGCACACTCCGAGGAGTTTCTTTAAGGATCTTAAAACAGTTTCATCCAGGTTTGTATGATCCTAAGATGTATTTATAGGTGGGATTACATCTGGATATTACTTCTGATCTTTCGTTCTGTAATTTTTTTTTTGTTCTGGTAATAATATTATGGCTAACCTTTCTTCTTGGCATAATCTGGAGACATCACCACCGTTGTAATGTTTTGGTTAAAGATTAAAGACTAACAAGATATATGTAAATTAAAAATAGATGCTCAGATAGACCCAACAAGACTATATTTAATATGTATGTAAAGGTTGGTATCTCAAGTACATCTGTACAACTTTCTATCTATCTATCTATCTATCTATCTATCTATCTATCCTATGTTGTCACTCGATCCACATAAATCCCGATATAAATATATATGTACATGTTTATATATATGTTTATCGCCAAACACACACACACACACGGATATATATATATATATATATATATATATATATATGATCTTTCATTTATTTTTTATTCATATATCAATTTTGGAAAAGTTTTGAAAGAAATTATATATATATTTACAGTGACACATATAGAAATAAGTATTTTATGTATATACATACATATATTCATATATGCGTGTTTGTGTGTGCATGTATATATATATATATATATTTAGTGTATGGAGGGAGCAGATAATTTTCTGAACATATACTGTTAAATATAAGAGACAATGAATATATATTATGTTTAATCATGAGCCGTTCTAAACATCGTATTTTGGCTTTAATTTCAGGTGAAAATAAAAACAAAAATTCTCCAACATTTGGATAATTTTTTAAGTTGGTTCTAAGCTTTCAGCTCACATGAGCCATCTTCAGAGAGGTTACAAGGATGTTAACATAAACACATCTACCCTCAGCGACAATTTTATCTTGTGTTGACATGAAACTTTCTAAGCATCGATAACAGTTACCAAAAATAGCAAATGCAGTTCGTAAATATGTAATGCAGTTCTATGACGTCACACTGCATGAGAGCTTGAAATGTTAACAGAACCATATATTTAAATGCAATATAATGTGTTATGACCAGAATTAAACATGATTTTATTAAGTGTTCATTATTTGGATTTAATGTAGATGGCCTCCAATATCTGAATGTTCTTTTTACTGTGTGTATGAATGAGGATTATTGTATTGTTGACTAAATATATATATAGGTGTGTGTGTGTGTGTGTGTGACTGTATTTGTATGTCTTCAGCGTTATTTGTTTGACATATCTATATATATATATATATATATATATATATATACAGAAAGAGAGAGAGAGAGAGAGATAGATAAAGGGTTCATTTCAGAATCCACTGTAATTCATCTGGATTGATATATATACCTGATGAAGGACAAAGAACACAACAGCTGAACAATAGTGATGACAACAACAAAAATGAGGATAATAGTCTGAATGAAAATAAGCGTAAATAAGTACAGAATGTTTATTTGTTTTACCAGCATATTAAAACTTGTGTGGGTAATCAAATGCTGAAACTGGAAGTTTTATTCGGGAATTTATTAAACTGTTTCAAATGATTCTGAGGATTTTTAAAATTATTTTAAAAATATTACAAGTTGTATAAATTTCTATAGGAATTGAAGGTATTTTATTTTCTTCGGATATCCTATTATTTGGCAGTAGGTACATTTTTGAAGAGCATGTTAAGATTCTGTGCTTGATGTAGTTCTACAGAAGGATGCTGTGGATATCATGGACCGAGCATATGAGCAATAATGAGAAGTTGGAAAGAATGGCAACAAAATGGAAATTAATATTGAGCATCAGGAAGAGACAACTAAAGTTCCTGGGACATGCAATGAAGAAGGAGGGCTTGATACTGACAGGCCAGATAGAAGGAAAAAGAGACAGAGGAAGGCAGCAGATAACATATCTGATGGGCCTGAGCAGGTGGATGACGGAACAGGGGTTGCGTGGTGTAACAGGAGAAAGTGTGCTAAGAGCCACCAGAAATGGGGAGATGTGGAAATCCATGATCACCTACGTCTTGAAAGGACAGGGCACACAGAGGAAGAATATATATGCCAACTGTTTATAAAAAAAATTATAAAGCGGGTATAAATGGGGGATCAATTCAATATTATAATCATTATACATACTGATCCCTCATTTTATAACCATGTTAGTTTCTATACATTTATATTCTAGATTTATGGGCTTGAGCTAGTGGATGGCAGAGCGGAGTTTGGGTGGTGTAACGGGAGAAGGCGTGCTAAGAACCACCAGAGATAGGGAGATGTGGAAATCCATGATCGCCTACATTCTGGATGGATAGGGCACATAGAAGGAGAATAGTTACTAGGTTTTTTTTTGGTGCTTCTTGCATTCCATCAAATATGCTTTGTTGGTGAGGAATTAGTTGCATTTAGTACATCAAGGTGTAGCGTCTACCTTGAGCATGCATGACTGTGTCAGATGAATGTGTCTAATATTTATTCTGTTCAGCACTATGTCTACGGTCAGCCAATAGCTCTATATTCTCCTTTCTTATTGTCAACTGATGTTCATATAGTTTATTGTGACCAACTGGTTGATTGGACTGGGCTTCTCTCGAACAGCCATCTAGCTTAAAAAGGGGTTAAAGTGTTGTGTTGTAGTTTAGGAGTATATGTGTAGCCTGACTCCTAAAACCATCAACCACCAGGATCCTGTCCTCAAGCATCACAGGCCACCACCCATGGCAAACAGGTGGCCCCATTGGGAGACTTTTACCCCCTGCAGAAGTAAAGTTGACATATTCTGAAGCCCTGCTAACAGGGAGGAAGTAAGTACAGAAGTTTAAATATCTCAGAAGTGTTTTAACCAAAGAGAGAAAATCCGACACCAAAATCCAAAGGTACATTGGCATAGTGACTGTCAGTCAGTTAAGTGCCATACGTGATACATGCTTGGACAATTATGTCTCGAAAGAGAAATGACTGACTGAGCAGAAGATTATCCTGCTGTAGGTTGCAATTACTTTCTGCAGTAGACTGGTTGCCAGACAAGGCTATAGAACCCAATCTGTCCTGTTATTTAACTCATAGCTAAAGGGAGAATAGATGTATTATATTATTATGTAGTAATTAGAGGGGTATCAGTTTATTACTTCATAACAATAGAAAACTGAACCTCCACTTTATGCCAGTAGAAGCCTTAATCATGATTCCAACTATTATATTCAGTCAGTCAGTTAAGTGCCATACGTGATACACACTTGGACGATCATGTCTCGAAAGAGACATGACTGACTGGGCAGAAGATTATCCTGCAGTAGGTTGCCATTACTTTCTACAGTAGACTGGTTTCCAGCCAAGGCTATAGAACCCAATCTGTGCTGTTAACCCATAAGTGGAGGGAAGAGACGGATTAATACTTTTCCCAAGGGTGTTTGCGTGGAAGTGAATGAAATGAATTCAACTGGTATTTGAAATCTGCTTCCTGATTTCTCGTTTCGAGCCGATATCCATTGCACCCTAACGCACATCCTGAATGACACCTTCCAAAAATTAAAAGTATTAAGGACCAGGAAAGTATATTAGGAAGCAAAAATAAGGTAAGAAAAGTGCTGAACTTCTATGTAATATCAATCATTCTATATACTTTTTTTTTTATTTTTCAACGTAGCCTCCCAGCAGTGTCACACACTTTTCCCATCTGTGCACAAGCTTCCGTGTTCTCTCAGCATAAAAATCTTTGGACTGATGTCTCAGCCAATTGCTCACAGCACTTTTGACTTCATTGTCACTTTCAAACTTCATGCCTCTCATGAATGCTTTCAAGGTACCAAACAGGCGAAAGTCTGAAGGGGCAAGCTCTGGGTTGTAAGGGGAATGAGGGAGCTGAGACAACTCGACCCTCTTCTGTTTGTGCTCCGCAGTAAGCATATTTGGCATCCACCAGCAGCTGAACTTCAAGTAGGCAAGGTCATCATGGACAATTTTGTGTGCTGTCCCAACAGATAGGCTCAAAGTCCTTTCAATGTCATCCACTGTCACCCTTCTGTCAGACTGAATGAGGTCATTGACTGAATCAATCACCTCAAGAGACCTCACTTCTTTAGTCTTCCCAGGCCTGTCTCCATCCTCAACACTGCACCATCCTTCTTTAAACAATTTAGCCCACTTGTAGACATTTTTTTTTGGCTGAAATATGTGGCACCATACACTGTTGACATTCTCCTATAAATTTCAACTGGTTTGCACCCTTCAGCAACCAAAAACTTGATAACTGACCCCTGTTTAATCCTGGAGCATGCTTCTTGGTCGGCCATCTTTGTCAATCTCCAAAACTCTCAAAGTATTTTTTCAATTTGCAAAAAAAATTAAATCTCTTTGAAAAAGAAGTAAAGGAATTTTTTTTTTTAAAATAAGCTTCTATCTGTATTAGAAGTTTTTATACCGAAAAATTCACCTTATTTATTGAATGACACTCATATCTAAGCAGATGATGCTATAGTTTATTGGTGCACCTCCCAAAATCAGAACAACTAGAATTAGCAGCTGATCTCTTACCTGATCTAGCTCTAGGAGCTCAATGGAAGAAACAACTGGGTTGTAACATCCAAAAATTAGGCTAGTAACATTTCAGCATTATCAGGTGGACCCAGAATTATCCCCAGTCTTAAAAGAAAATTTTACTCTTAGCAAGGCTCCTTGATTTGAACTTCAGTGTTTCTCAACCAGTGTCTTCTCAAAACCCTAATGTTCAACAAGATAAAAAAAAAATATATAAAAGAGATAGATATTAATTATGTGTTATAATGGAACATCCTATCACCCTGAACAGTTGATTCGCTGAAGAGATTAAGAAGTATCGAAGTAAGAAAGTATGGGACGATTCAACTTCTGCTTCCATTCCATCTTGACTTACCATTTTATAAACTCTCTGTTACTTGTACTTTTCCATAAAATAAACTCTGTTATTTGTTTACTCCTTACATGTGGAATTTACATCGATGTTTATATCATTCCCACGATATAACATAATGGCATCTAATAATTGTTATGCATAGGTTCCCAGAAACATGAAAACCATTGTGAACGTTCTGCAAGGGTAAAAAAGTCGAGAAATCCTGGTTTACTGGGACTCAAGCTTACCCCAAAATTCAAAAGGAACTTCATACCATTTTGGCCATCATATGCTCTGACCTTTTTCAGGTGATTAGAATTCCAAACTGACTCCTTTATTTCAATAAAATGGGTAGATTGTTCTCATTCCATGAGCCATGCCACTTCTGGATCTCTTAGTTTTCTCTATTTACCTCAACTCTCTAAAATTTTGTTCACCACTGCTGTAGCTAGATTTTGAACTCACCACTCTAGATCTAACCAACACTTTTATCCACTGGGCCATATGTCTTTGAGTTAAAGAGAGATAACTAAAACATCCAGAAGTGGTATGACTCATAGAATTAGAACAATCTACCTCAGTGATCAAAATAAAGGGTTCAGTTCAAAATTCAAATTACCTGAAGAAGGCCAGAGCATACAATGGCAGAAACATGAATACGGCAATAAAGATGAGGACAACAATCCAAATCATGCAAATAATTACAATACCTCATTTCAGAAATATAGACAAATTGGATCAGGCTAATCTCCCCGAAAGTGAAACACTCTGCCTCCTCAGATTATATCTCTCACAACAGATCTCAAGTGGAATGACTATATAGAATCTATAGCTTAATCCGCTGCTAAGAAGGTTGGTTCTCTGTGCAGGGCCAGGAAGTTTTTCCCACCTGAAACGATCCTGAATATATACAAATCTACTATCTGCCCGTGAATTGAATACTGCTGTCATATCTAGTCGGGTGCTCCTGCTATCTATCTAGAGGTCCTCGGCCGAATACAACAGAGAATCTGTAATGTGATCGATCCCTGCTTGGCAGCTCAGGTTTAGTCACATTCTCACCGGCGCAATGTGGCTGCCCTGTGTCTTTTCTACAAATACTTTCACAGCTCCTGCTTAAATGAACTTAGCTCATTAGTGCCCCCTATATATGAATTTACTCGAGCCACAAGATTAGCAACTAGCTCCCACTTTTTTATGGTGAAACCAATAAAATGTAAATACAAAGTCTGCTCCATCAGCTTCTTTTCCCACACTTCCTGCCTGTAGAAGTCCCTTCCGTTTACTTGCTTTCCTGACAGCTACAATCTTCAAGAATTCAAATGTAAAGTCAATAGTCATCTTCTATCTCACTAACCTGCATCCTCTATCTCATGCTCCTTTCTCTGTTCAATCTGCTCTCATCAGTATTTTCATCCTTCTCTTACCCACTTCCTGACACCCCCTATAACCAGTCACTTTTTCTCACAACTTACCTCCTATGTAACCACCTGCACAACAGTGGCAGTAAAATGCCTTGCTTGGGGCGATATGATTATAAAAAAAATTCTATACAATTATAATGTGGATATAAAGTGGGGGATCAATTATACATTACAATCAATATATAAATTGATCCCTAACTTTATGGCTACAGTCATCCTTCTCTTACCCACTTCCTGACGCCCCCTATATCCTGTCACTCTTTCTTATAACTTACCTCCTATGTAACCCCCTGCACAACAGGGGCAGTAAAATGCCTTGCTTGGGGCAGCACGATTATAAAAAAAATAATCATCGTTCATCTTTTTCTTCTTTTCTTTTTTATTCTTCTCATCAAACCTCTTTCTCTCCTCTTTTATCATTATATCTCTCTCTCTCATCTTTCCTGAATGTATTTTTTCTTTTTCTACCTTTTTCCATTTTCCCCTTTCCTCTAGATTTTTCTTTCTGTTAATTTTTCTCCCCACTCTTTATTTCTTTTCACAAGCCACGTTTCATCGAGTACTTTTTGCTTTAAACTCTTCCATTGATTTTTCTTTGCTCTTTTTCTTAATTTTTTCTTTCTTCCTTCCTTCCTTCCTAACATTTTTCAAACTTCATTCATCCTCTTTTTTTCTACTTTATTCATTTTTTACCTTTACTCTTTTTACATCATGCCTCGTTTTCACACTCTCCTTTACCAAGTTTTTCTTTTTCTTTATTTTTCCTTCTCACACGCCTCAATTGCAATGCGCACCAGTATTTTTCTCTTTGAATTCTTCTGTTCAAATTTTCCCCACTCTCCCTCCATTCACAATGGCACACAATTTTCTCGCACATTTGATTTTTTTCTGCCATTTGCCCAAGATTTTTCACTTTTCATTATTCAACCCATGAATTCTGTTTCTGCCGAAAACTTAATCAATTGAAATCAATGAGCAGTAATTATAAAGGGTAGTCATGTCTGCGTTCTTGCGTATTTTTCCAATTTCGCTTAAATGCAGCATACGGAATTTGGAAATACCACATTTAGAAAGACAAATAGCAGTGATACATATTGGCACGACTGTATGATTTCGTTCTCAATATGTCAACAACACAAAGCGAGACTTCTTAAAAAAAATCTAAAAAAGAGTAAATTTTGACATAAAAAGCCGAAAGTGAATAAAATCAATTTTATATCAACTGCACTGCAGAGGAATAGGTTGCTAATAGCAGTGAGCAATAAAAACTGTTACTATGCCAAGAGCATATATATATATTGTCATCTGCAGACAGATCTGTTTTGCTGTATCACAGCTCATCAGTACAGTTAGACATCCGATTGCTTTTTATGCAGGATTGAAACTCAACCAAATTGGCATCAGTCTGCAATTCTACCTCTGGCTATTAACGCTTGGCAGAAGAAGGCAGACTATTTTTGCGTATGATGTATCATACGGCAATAGCCAGAGTGCTCGAATTCATTACTGAATGAGCAATGTGTAGATGCTAGAGTAGCTACTGTTTTCAAAGTGTACCATTCTTCCAGAGTGTTTAATCAGGGTGTGAGAGCGTAAATAGTCATTTGCAGACAGATCTGTTTCGCCGTATCACAGCTCATCAGTACAGTTAGACTCTGATTGCTTTCTTACTCGGGATTGAAACCCGACCGAAATGGCGTCAGTTGGCGACTCTACCCCTGGGTTATGGGTGTTTGGTGGAAGTAGGCAGACTTTTTAGAGCATATCATTATACGTGCCCAATAGCTAGAGCACTCTAATTCATTTCACTGAATGAGTGATGTGTACATGCCAGAGTAGCTACTGTTTATATATATATATATATATAAATTAAAATAAATTTTCAAAATTCAAAAATGTTGAATGAACATTTCAACATGAAATCCCTAAGAGATTTCACACCTCCTCAGCAACAGTCAGTCTATATCAAAATGAGAAAAAAAAATTAAAAAAAAAAAAAGTAAAGAAATAAAAAAATAAATAATGGTTAAGATTTGAGAAATATATGTCACAAAATTTTTTTTTGAAAATCAGTCTTTTTTTTTTTTTTTTTATTTCTCTTTTTAATCTTATTTTTCTCATTTTGATATAGACTGACTGTTGCTGAGGAGGCATGAAATCTCTCTTAGGGATTTCATGTTGAAATGTTCATTCAACATTTTTGAATTTTGAAAATTTATTTTAATTTATATTGGCTCTGTAATTTTAATTACATTGAGCTCTACTCCTGTTTCATTTTTTAATATTAAAATTTTTAATATTAATTAGGATCAGGTTCTTGGAAATTACCTTCCTATTTTTCCGTTTCGGATTAAAGTAATTTAATAATATATATATATATATATATATATATATATATATATATATATATATATCAGTCAATTAAGTCCCATACATGATACACGCTTGGCCAATCATGTCTCGAAAGAAACATGACTGACGAGGCAGAATATTTTCTCACAGTAAGTAGGTTGCCATTACTTTCTGCAGTAGACTAAATATCAACCAAGGCTATAGAACACAATCTGTCCAGCTATTTAACCCATAGCTGGAGGGAGAAGAGATGAATTATTACCTTTCCCAAGATTATTTGTGCATAAGTGAATACAACAAATTCAACTGGAATTCAAGCTCGACTCTCCAATATCTCATTCCAAGCTGATATCCACTGCACCACAACACACATCCATATATATATATATATGCAAACTAACAAATATTAATATTAATATCAATATTATTAATATAGGTAAATATTTTCTCAGATTAGTAGACAAACATTTTAATAGCAACAATCCTCTACAAAAATTTTTTAATAGGTACCCTCTAAAAATTAGCTTCTCTTGTACCCCAAATATGGACAACATTATAAATTCCCATAATAGTAAAATTCTAAAGAATTTATGTAATACCGACTCTGAGTCCAGAATTTTAAATGAATGCAATTGTAGCCCCGTGGATATCTGCCCGGTGGCGGGCAAATGTAAATCTACCCAGGTTATTTATGATGCTCACATTCCACGATCCAACAACAGGAAAAATTACTAGACTTATATTGGTATGTCTGAGGGGGCACTTTAAGCAAAGGTATTACAATCACAGGTATTCCTTTTCAAACCTGGGTCAGAAATACCAGACAGCCCTTTCATGGAGATTCTGGAAAATGAAGGAAGAAGGGCTGGACCCTGCAGTTAGTTGGAAACTGATAGGTTCAGCCCGAATTCTGAGGATTTTTCGTGATAGGTGCTGTCTGTGTCTGCAAGAAAAAATACTAATATTGAAGTACCCAAACCAGCACCTACTCTTGAATTTAAGAATAGAATTCATTAGTAAGTGCCGCCATAAGGCGAAATTTGTGAACATTTAATTTAAGTTCAAAATTCAGTTTTAGGAGAGAAAATATAAATTAAATTAGTTTTGATTGATTGATTAATGAAGTAAATTTTTAAATAGTAAATTTGAACCACTCTACCTTCCTCTTCCTTTCTTTTTATTAATATCTACCTTTTAAGAAGTAAGGATACTTAGACTAACTTAACCCCCAATTTTTCCTGCATGTATATATATTTTTCCCTGCACCTAAAATTTAAAAAAAAAATTTTTTTTAATAAATTTTATTTTTTTAATTTAAATCTAGGCTAATAATTAATTTAATTTAATTAATTAATTTAATTAAATTTATTTAAATAAATTATATGTCAGTTTTCCACCCCCGCAATTTTTTTTGCAAAAACTTTATTCTAATAACTTCATCCCATTTAAAACGCTAGTTTTGTTAACACGTCCCTAGTGTCTCTACGGAAATGAAATTTTTCTTTTCTTAATTTTTTCTTTCTTTTTCCTTTTTCTTTTCTTTCTATTTTGTTTAGCCCCCTTCCCTGTCAAACTCCTCTTCCTATTTCTTCATTCACTTCCCCTCCTCTTTTTAAGAGCTCGACAGAGCCAAATTTTAAATTTTTCACTTACAACTCAATCTAAAAGTAAAGTCGTCCAAAATCTAAAAAATAGACATTGATTGCTATCTACTTATCGATCCCAACCCTTCTAGTTTGTTTGTGATGTAAATTTTGAACTTCCACCAGTAATATCTTATTTTATTCTGAAAATAAAGGTTGCCGATGAAATGCGAAATCTCTTTTAGGGATTTCATGTAAAAATGATCATACAAAGATTTTGAACTTCGAAATTTATTGTATTTTATATTTATATATATATATATATATAAATATTCATTTTATCAACCTTTTGCAGGTTATTTAAAGTTTGGAATAGATTCTAATAAATTTTGGGTGGTAATGATAGTCAACCACAGTCGGGTTCATCAAATAAATATTAATGACTAGCTGTATAGCCCGGCATTGCTCGGGTGTAATGAAAGCTTTTATATATATATATATATATATATTATCGATTCTCTGCATTATTGTAAGAACTGCAACCTTGAAACTTCTGAATATTATTTCTTATGTCTTTGTCTATGAGTATATCAAATTTTATTGAAATCAGACCACTCCTTCTATAACCCGATTTTTTCGATTATTGATTTTCAATATTTATCGGGGGTACCTCGACACAAAACCAAGATAAGAACACTCGCAGATGCTTATAGTACAACTGTGTAAATTTTCAAGAAAATCGGTTCAGCTGTTTCAGAGTCTATAGGTAACGGACACACACACACACACAGACACACACACAGACAAAGTTCCATTTATAAATAAGTTTAGATCCTTTCCTTTGCTGTATAGTATGTGCTTTGTTAGGGCTACATACAGTTTTGAATTCAGACTTTTGCTTCTCCTAGGCTGGTTGCCACCCAAGGCTATAGAAACCAGTCTGTTCTACTATTTAGCCATGGCTGAGGGTAGAAGAGTTAGATTCACACCTTTTTTAAGATTAAATGGAATTAGAACTCTACTGTCTAATTCTACAGTCTGATCCACAATTCATTACTTTACCATGCTTCCTAAAATTTACTGAAAATTTTTTCTACTGATACAAGTCCTACTAATTAACCTACAGTAAAGAAGATAGATTCATACTGTATTGCATTGCAGAGAAACAGATTTGTTTTTTCACTATTTTAAAAACAAGGAACTTATTAAGTCTCAAGAGCCCTTTCGTCCAACATCTCATCAGGAGAAAATCATTGGAATCACAAATCGATCGAAAAAACAGCAACGAAAATGAAGAGTAAAAAAGGGGGAACGCTAAAATACATATAAATAAATATTTATAACGAGGGGAGGAGAAATCGAATGTAAATAATTATCGAGGGACAGTTAAAATAAAATACCCCCCCCCCCCCAACAAATAAAGAGACTTCACAAAATCTTTCTGCCGGCAAAAAGAAGGCTACCGTAATAATATGCAGACTGATTTCAAAATCTTTAAATGATTATTGGAACCAGGAACATGTAAAATTTTGAACGACTTGGCACAGGCTATATTCTCTATTAGGTGTTGAGCAATAGCCAGTTCCATATTTGTAGAGGAAAGATAACATATGTTATCTATTTTGTCAAATCATATTTTAGAAGGTATATGTTGATTAATTCTAGTTTCCAAAAGTAAGGTTGTACGCCCCACATAACCAGCAGCGCACTGACAATTAAATTCATATACCAAGTTACTTAATTTGATGTAGGGCAATTCATCCTTATGAAAAGACGGAAAAGCAGACCTAGTTTGAAAAATACACCACCGAGCAACAGACAGAAAACAACCAGAAATCGACTTGCTAACCTGCTTAACTAAGCTTTGGCCCTTATCCCCAATCCAAGGAAGCTTCAAATAAACCGGACATTTCAAAGGACCCAGGATTTGTTTTTTTCATGACTTATCAACCTTTTGCAGGTTATTTAAAGCCAGGAATAAATTCTAAAAATCTTTGGTCAACCATAATAATTTACTGATACTAGTCATACTATTTATCCCATAGCAGGAAAAAAAACAGGTAGATTCATACCAATTGTTATACATTATATAGGAACAGATTTATTTTTTACAATTTATCAACTTTTTGCAGATTATTTAAAACCAAAATAGATTTTGAGAATTTTAAGCCAGATAGAGGGAAAGAGAGACAGAGGAAAGCAACGGATAACATATTTGAAGTACCTGATCAGGTGGATGACGGAACGAGAATATATATGCCAACTGTTTATGAGAAATTATAACGTGGGTATAAAATGGGGGATCAATTCTAATTATAATCAATATATAAACTGATCCCTCATTTTTTGGCCACACTGTTACTAACAGGCCAGATAGAGGGAAAAAGAGACAGGGGAAAGCTACGGATAACATATTTGAAGGACCTGATCAGGTGGATGACGGAACAAGAATATATATGCCAACTGTTTATGTAATTATAACGTGGGTATAAAATGGGGGATCATTTCTAATTATAATCAATATATAAACTGATCCCTCATTTTTTGGCCACGCTGTTACTAACAGGCCAGATAGAAGGAAAGAGAGACAGGGGAAAGCAACGCATAACATATTTGAAGGACCTAATGAGGTGGATGATGAAACGAGGATTGCATGGTGTAACAGGAGAAGGTGTGCTCAGAGCCACCAGGGATAGGGAAACATGGAAAGCCATGATTGCCTATGTCCTGAAGGGACAGGGCACATAGAAGAAGAAGAATGATTTACCGATACAAGTTCTACTAATTAACCCATAGCCGGGAGAGGCATTGAACTCAGAGCAAGTTTCTTTCCTAATAACATTGAACAACAAAGATTCTGTTACTAATAATGATTTACCAGTACATGTGTCACTAAGTAATTAAAAAATGTGAAGAGAGAAGAGGTGGATTAATACCTTTACTAAAAATCAATCAGTTAAGTGCCATATGTGATACACGGTTGGGTGATCATATCTCGAAAGAGACATGACTGACTGGTGAGAAGATCTTCCTTCAGTAGGTTTACATTACTTTCAGCAGTAAACTGGTAACCAACCAAGGTTATAGAACCCAATCTGTCCTGCTATTTAACACATAGCTGGAGGGAGAAGAGACGGATTAATACCTTTCCCAAGGGTATTTGCACATAAGGGAATGCAACAAATACAACAGGAGTTTGAATTCGGTTATCTGATTTCACATTCCGAGCCAATATCCATTGAACTGCAACGTACATCCAGGGTACCTGCACACAAGTAACCGTAACAAATCTGACCTTTTACATTTGCATGTCAGTCAAGATTACAGCTCCTGGGATCCAAATAAGGATCTGCAATGTAATCAGTATTGACTTGGCACCTCAACTTCAGTCGCTTTCTCACTGATGTGATTTCGATTCTCTCTTTCTTTTTTACAAATATTTTAATGGCAACTACTCTGATAAGCTTTTTTCCCCCCTGGTGCCCAGACCACATGAATTTAAGCCTGATACTAGATTGGCATCTAGGTCCCACCCTTTTGCTATTGAAATAGTTAAATATAAGTTTCACTTCTACTCTAACAGTTTCTCTTCTCGCACTTATCACCTATGGAACTCCCTTCCACTTTCTTGCTTCCCTGATAGGTACAATCTTCAAAAATTTAAATGCAATGACAATTGCTATCTTCTATCTTCGTGAATCCTGTTCATCATTTATTTTTTATTCAACACATCCTGTACCAAGTCTTTTCTCTCACAATAAGCCCCTACACACTAGTGATGGTCCTGCCTTGCTTGGGAGGGAAAGATTTAAAAAAAAAAAGAGAACGGATGTTTCAACATAACTTTTGAAGCAAAGTTAAAATGAAAGAAATATTAGTCAGAAATTAAAATTTGTTTTTTTCTTTTTCTCCACTCATTCCCTCTCCTGCATTTTCTCCACGCCATCTCTTTCTTACCTCACCTTTCCCATTCCCTATTTTAATGCAAAAGAGGGTGGAGAAATTGCGAGAGAGAGAGAGAGAGAGAGAGAGAGAGTGTGTGTGTGGAGAAATCGCGAGAGAGAGAGTGTGTGGAGAGAAAGCGTGAAAGAGTGTAAAGAGAAAGTGAGAGAGCGTGAAGGAAGCACAAGAAAGTGAGAGAGAGTGGAGACAGCAAGTGAAGAAAGTGCAAAAGAGAGTGAGTGGAGAAAGCGAGAGAGAGAGAGAGAGAGAGAGTGGGGACAAAACACAAAAGAGAGAGAAAGAGAGAGTGGAGAAAGCACAAAGGAGAGAGAGAGAGAGAAAGTGGGGAAAACGCGAGAGAGAGTGAGAGTGGAGAAAGTGCACAAGAGAGAGAGAGAGAGTGGGAGAAAGCGCGAAAAGAGAGAGAGAGGAGAAAGAACAAGAGAGAGAGAGAGTGGAGAAAGCATGAGAGAGAGAGAAAATGAAGAAAGCATGAGAGAGAGAGAAAAAGTGGAGAAAGCACGAGAGAGAGAGAGAGAGAGAAAGAGGGAGAAAGCACAAGAGAGAGAGAATGGAGAAAGCATGAGAGAAAGAGAGAAAGTGAAGAAAGCATGAGAGAAAGAGAGAAAGGGAGAAAGCACGAGAGAAAGAGAGAAAGGGAGAAAGCACGAGAGAGAGAGAGAAAAAGAGAAAGCACGAGAGAGAGAGAGAGAGAAAAAGGGAGAAAGCACGAGAGAGAGAGAGAAAAAGTGGAGAAAGCACGAGAGAGAGAGAGAGAGAAAAAGGGAGAAAGCACGAGAGAGAGAGAGAGAAAAAGGGAGAAAGCACGAGAGAGAGAGAGAGAAAGGGAGAAAGCACGAGAGAGAGAGAGAGAAAGGGAGAAAGCACGAGAGAGAGAGAGAAAGGGAGAAAGCACGAGAGAGAGAGAGAGAAAGGGAGAAAGCATGAGAGAAAGAGAGAAAAAGTGGAGAAAGCACGAGAGAGAGAGAGAAAGTGGGAGAAAGCACGAGAGAAAGAGAGAAAAAGGGAGAAAGCACAAGAGAGAGAGAGAGAAAGGAGAAAGCACGAGAGAGAGAGAGAGAGAAAATGGAGAAAGCACAAGAGAGAGAGAAAATGGAGAAAGCACAAGAGAGAGAGAGAGTGGAGAAAGCACAAGAGAGAGAGAGAGAGTGGAGAAAGCACAAGAGAGAGAGAATGGAGAAAGCACAAGAGAGAGAGAGAGCACAAGAGAGGGTGAGAGCAAAGGAAGCACAAGAGAGAGGGTGAGAGAGTGAAAAAGTGCAAAAGATAGAGAATGACAGTGGAAAAAGTTTAAAGGAGAAATAGAGAGTGAAGAAAGCAGAAAAGAGAGGGAAAGAGTGAAGATTGCTCAAAGTGAAAGAGTAAAAAAGCACAAAAGAGACGAGATAAACGAAAACTGTCTTTATTTTTATTTTTTGTTGTTTCAAATCTGAGCAATAAAAATGTTGTAAAAAAAACAAACATAACCAATCTCAATTTTTTTCATTAAAAAAAAAAAACAAAAGCCGACAATTTGATCAGATTCCTGACCGATTTCTCATCGGGAGCTAAAAGCATGAACAGAGCAAGAGTTACTTAGAACAACTCAATCTAAAAATATCTTCAATGACTTTAGTCAATGTTGCCTTAACAACTCTCTTGATGTGCTATGTTCCTTCAAGACACTGAATGCACAGGTGGTGTAAGTTATAAGAAATCAGAGATCAGAGTTTAAATTTCACGTTCGTTATATTCACCTAGGCACAAATACCCTTGAATAAAGGATAAGGATCCATCTTCCCTCCCTCAGATCAGGGTTAAATAGTAGGATTTGTATCAGGAAAATCATTGCTATTCTCAAAAAATTGTTATACAATATTCACTCATAAAAATAAAAATTATTATAATCTAAAATATGTCTTGGCTTTAAATAACTTACAAAGTGTTGATAAACAATGAAAAAAATCAATCAAACAAAAACCATACAAGATATTGTTGATGATGGTTCTCCATGATTTCTTTCCGTTTGTTATTCTAATGCTTAACCATATTATTATAATATTTCCTCTTTGTCTAGATCACACATCCGTTCACACAAACTTGTCAAGCAGGTTCAAACTCACTGATCAGGAATTGTTGATGACGGCTCTCCACAACTTCTTTCCATTTGTTATTCTCCGGCTTACTCTAATCATTATAAAATTCCCTGTTTGTCTTAATCGAATATTCATTCACTCAAACTTGTCAAGCAGGTTCAAACTCATTGATCAGGAATACTTAATCAGACTAAATTCCCGATTATATGAATTTAAGCATGCTACTAAAATTTGTCTTTTCCCTCCAGTTATGGGTTAAATAACAGGACAGATTGGGTTGTATAGTCTTGGCTGGCAACCAATCTACCACAGGAAGTAACGGCAACCTACTGCAAGACAATCTTCTGCCCAGTCAGTCATGTCCCTTTCAAGACATGATCACCCAAGTGTGTATCACGTATGGTATTTAACTGACTGACTGACTAAATTACTAAGTCTCACCTGTTTACTGTTGAAATACCTGAATGTAACTGCCACTTCTACTCCAACAGTTTCTTTTCTCACACATCCAGCCAGTTGAAATCTCTTTACATTTACTTGCTTCCCTGATAACTAGAATCTTCCAAATTTTAAATGCAGCATCAGTTGCTATCTTCTCTCTTCTAGAATCACTTTAATTGTTTGTTCTTTCCTCGAACCTCTGAAGACGCAGTTTTTTCTCTCACTTTCAAACACTGATTAATTTTGGCCTCTTCAAGTCTAGAATTTTTTATTTTTCCAATCATTTCACCCCAAGCAAGGCAGTAGCACCACTGATGCACAGAGGGCTACATAAGTGCAAAAGTTTACGCAGGAGGAGAGTGAAAAGAAAGATGAACCAGTTAGAGGGGGTGTCAGAGAAAGAGCAAGAGAAGGATGGGAACACAGGTATGAGGACAGTTGCAAAGGTAGAGAGAAAGGTAAAGAACAAGATATACGGGTTGATGGAGAGAGAAAGGAGAGTGAAGAGAAAGACGAACCAGTGACAGGGGTTGTCAGAGAAAGGGCAAGAGAAGGATGGGAACGCAGGTATGAGGACAGTTGCAAAGGTAGAGAGAAAGGTAAAGAACAAGATATACGGGGTGATCGAGAGAGAAAGGAGAGTGAAGAGAAAGACGAACCACTGACAGGGGTTGTCAGAGAAAGGGCAAGAGAAGGATGGGAACGCAGGTATGAGGACAGTTGCAAAGGTAGAGAGAAAGGTAAAGAACAAGATATACGGGGTGATCGAGAGAGAAAGGAGAGTGAAGAGAAAGATGAACCACTGACAGGGGTTGTCAGAGAAAGGGCAAGAGAAGGATGGGAACGCAGGTGTGAAGAGAGTTGCGAAGGTTGAGAGAAAGAAGAACAAGATATACAGAGTGATGTAGAAGAGGTCAAATGGAGAAGAGATGGAAATTAACATTGCATTTAAATTCCTGGAGGTTGTAGCTGTCAAGATAGCAAGTATATGGAAGAGTGTTCCACAGGCGGGAAGTGTAAGAAAAGAAGCTGCTGGAGTAGAATTGTCGGTTGCATTTGGTTGATCTAACAGTAAATGGGTGAGACCTTGTTGCCAGTCTGGTTGCACAAGTAAATTCTTGTGGTTAGGGCAACAGTGCCTTAAGTTCATCAAAGCAGAGTTTAAGTTTGTGTTTAAGTTTTGCTTAATGGCATATTAACCTCAGTGGGTCATTTAATGCCAAAAAGATGGGGTTTTAAGGTATTTGTTTTTTAATGTTTGGTTATAGTTAGAAAGTTGATTTTGTCAGATTTTAATGAATTGTTTTTGTTTTTTTTTCTTTTAGAAAACTGAAAATGTCCTCCAGTTTTATATTCAATAATATTTTGTTGAGAATTTTTTTCCTTCAAAAATGTGTTATGGTAATCATTTTCTCTTAAAAAAAATGTTTTGTTGGCAATATTTTTCCTTCAAAAATGTATATATTTCTATAAAAGTGTATTTTTATACGTTTATAGTGTTTTGACCCTAGCTTGGTGGGGGTGGTAATTATTTGCCCATGGCTGGAACCCTAACAGGTGCTACCACTCCAGGTCAGGGTGGACCTGGGAACAACAGCAATTAAGAGGTGGTTCCATGTTTCTCACAACTTCCCAATCAGAGGCCCTTGCTGCTGGATACAGTTTACGGTCATGCCCAGGACCATCATTGGAGCAGAAGCCATGAAAATATTTGTAGAAGAGACAAAGGGAAGCCACATACCGCCTGTGAAAAAGTGGCTGGAGTCGAGCCGCAAAGTCAGAACCTATCACACTACAGATTTTCTTTTGGAGCCTGTTGAGAACACTGAAATGAACAGCAAGGGCACCTAACCATAAATGGAAGCAGTATTTTTAGCTGTTAACTTTCCTGCATAACCCAAAGAACTTCACTACTTAGCCTTTCTTACGCTAATACAATTCCACAAAAGAACAATCTACCTTGAGTGGATCTTGGACCTTACATTGGGTAAACATTACTAAATAAATAATATAATTTAAATTAAAACGCTTATTTATCTACCATCCACCTGTGCATTGAATACTGCTGCCATATCTGGTCAGGCTTCTCAATAAGGTTCAGAGGAGGGTCTGTCATGTGATAGATACCAACTTGGCAGACCGCCTGCAGTCTCTCTCCCACCGGCACGACGTGGCTTCCCTGTGTCTCTTCTATAAATACTTTCATGGCTTCTGCTCCAATGAAATTAGATCACTGCTGACCCCTAAATACGAATTTGCACGAGAAACTAGATTAGCAACTAGATCCCACCCTTTTACAGTGAAAACGATAAAATGCAACTGTAACTTCTACTCCAACAGTTTCTTTCCTCGCACTTCCCGACTGTGGAATTCCCTTCCACACGATTGCTTCCTCGACGGCTACAATCTCCAGGAGTTTAAATGTAAGGTCAATAGACACCTCCTAACATACTAACCTGCTCCCATTCTATCAAACACTCTTCCCATCTGCCCAACCCTCATCCTCGCTATCCTTACTCATCTGTCACCTTCCTCCTGACATTCCCTATGTCTAACCATTCCTTCTCTTTACCTTTCTCTATGTAGCCCCATGCGCAATAGTGACAGTGGAATGCCTTGCTTGGGGTGAGATGATTTAAAAAAAAAAAAAATTAGCGGTATGTGCATTGTGGTGCAGTGGATATCAATTCGGAACAACAAATCGGGGGAACCGAGTTCGAATTCCAGTTGAATTCCTTGCATTCACTTGCACACAAATACTCTTGGGGAAGGTATTAATTTGTCTCTTCCGTCTTATGGGTCACATAATAGGACAGATTATGTTCAATTGTTATGAAGTAATAAACTGATCCCCAACTTATTACTACATAATAATATAATACATCTCTTCTCCATCCAGTTATGAGTCAAATAACAGAACAGACTGGGTTCTATAGCCTTGGCTAGCAACCAGTCTACCACAGAAAGCAATGGCAAACTACTGCTGGATAATCTTTTGCCCAGTCAATCATGTCTCTTTCGAGACATGATCGCCCAAAGCGGGTATCACATATGGCACTGACTGAATATAATAGCTGGAATCATGATTAAGGCTTCTACGGGTCATAAAGTGGGGTATCAGTTTTCTATTGTTATGAAGTAATAAATTGATCTCCCACTAATTTCTTCAGAATAATATAATATATCTCTTCTCCCTCTAATTATGAGTCAAATAATAGAACAGATTGAGTTCTATAGCCTCGGGTCGGCAACCAGTCTACCGCAGAAAGCAATGGCAACCTACTGCGGGATAATCTTCTGCCCAGTCAGTTATATCTCTATCGAGTCATGATCGCCCAAAGTGTGTATCACGTATGGCACTTAACTGACTGACTGAGCATTGATCTAACAAAGTCAACATTCTGTGTCAATATTAGTGTCTTCTCTTGTTATTTTTTTTTTCTACTCATACTTTACTATTATAATTCACTAGCAGTATAGCCCGGCGTTGCCCGGGTGTAATGAAAGCTTTAAAATTAATCCATAGTCCTGGAGCTCAAACACTGGACATTGGCACAAAAGACCATGGATTAATAGTTGTTTCCAGTTAAAGCGAAACCATAGACTGAAAGAAAAATGAATGGATGTAAGTCAAATTTTGATTTCCTGATATCGATATCAAACAAGTTTTTTTTCATCGTAAACTGAATTTTGAAGGCTAAAGAAGTCCTCTGAGTAAATGGTATCATGGCTGAGACTAAGAACTACAATTATACCTACTTAGAGCCAAGCCCGAAGCGAAAACTAAAATAAAAGGGCTGAAAAAATCCAGACATACAGGCAGATAAACAGACACACACACACACAAACATCTTACCTTATATATATATATTATTGATTTTCTGCTCTATTGTTAGAACTGCAACCTTGAAACTTCTGAATATTGTTTCTTATGTCTTTGTCTATGAGTGTATCAAATTTGATTAAAATCAGACCACTCCTTCTATAATCCGATTTTTTCGATTATCGATATTTATCAGGGGTACCTCGACACAAAACCTAGCTAAGAACACTCGCAGACGCTTATAGTACAACTGTGTAAATTTTCAGGAAAATCGGGTCAGGCGTTTCGGAGTCTATAGGTAACGGACACACTCACATACATACACAGACAAACACGGACAAAGTTCCATTTATAAATAAGTTTAGATTAATCATGCTACTCATCCACCTCAGAGCCCCATATGGAAGAGATGTTTTGGTGGGAAATTCCATTTGCCTTATATATGAAGAAAAATGCATTCCTATGAAACCATAAGAAACCATATATATATATATATATATATATATATATATATATATATGTATTTTTTAATTCAGATACTTCAATCCAAGGGAAAAAAGCAAGAAGGTAAATTCCAAAAAAAACCCGATCCTAATTAATATTAAAAATTTTATTTTAATATTAAAAAATGATACAGGAAGAGAGCTCCATGTAATAAAATATTACAGAGCAAATATAAATTAAAAAAGGATTAATTCAATGATGTTGAATGACCATTTCGATATGAAGATCCCCACGGGGGATAACACATCACCTCAGCAACAGAAAAAGAAAGACAAGAAACTGTATGATATATATATATATACACACTATGATATATATATATATATATATATATATATATATATATATATGTATGTATATATAAAAAAAGAAAAAGAAAGACAAGAAACTGTATGATATATATATATACACACTATGATATATATATATATATATATGTATGTATATATATATATATATATATACACACACACACACACACAAAGCTTGGTTCAGACAATTTTAATAAGAAAATAATAAAAGCAACAATGAAATATATTCTTGTATTGATAACCGACATTTGAATAATTGAATGAGAGTATTTTACAAGGATTTAAGAAATTGTGAATGTTATAAACAAACATTAAAATGTGAAGGAAAACAACTTCTATTTTGATTTTTATGGATAATTCGGCATTGCAATTTCTTCAAGTAAGAAGATTCAATAAAACTTAATCGATAACCAGGAAGCTTTTATGTATTACTTTTTATGTAAAATGTTTTTAATGCAGGAATATTGTTATGTATTACCAGCAAGGTTATCCAGCACTGCACAGGAAAATATCTTTGTTACATTACAACATGCAATTATTTCTTTATTTCAGAGTTACACACACACATATTTATGCACTACCGGCCATAATTATTAGGTCACCCCAGTTTTAAAAAAAAATGATGTATTTCATACTATGTTTTAGTATTTATTGCCAAGTGAATAATTCTAAATGAAAATAAAATGGTTCTTTTGTTATTATTACTTTGCAAAATTTTACAAGGTAAATAGCGACAATTTACCCATCGCACCCTTTAGATTATATATATATATATATATATATATATATATATATATATATATATACACACACACACACTAATGGCCATAATTATAAGGCCACCCCAGTTTTTTTAACATAAATGGTGTATTTCATACTATTTTTTAGTATTTATTACCAAGTGAATAATTGTAAATGAAAATAGAATGGTTCTTTTGTTAATATTGCACAATAACATGTGCATCAAATGAATTTATAAATACCAAGTGAATAATTGTAAATGAAAATAGAATGGTTCTTTTGTTAATATTGCACAATAACATGTGCATCAAATGAATTTATAAATATTTAATAATTACCTATATTGCAGTTTTATCAATGAAAGAATGAAGAAAATTTAGGCTGATTCAGACGAGTTCATCTTTGCTTCCTTGCCTTGTAAAATTTTGCAAAGTAATAATAACAAAAGAACCATTCTATTTTCATTTGGCAAATAATACTAAAAATAGTATGAAATACATCATTTCCTTTAAAAAAAACTGGGGTCGCCTAATAATTATAGCCGATATATATATATATATATATATATATATATATATATATACACTAAGAAATGATATAAATATTAAATATAAGAAACAATGAATGTCTATTATGAGCTGTTCTAAACATAGTATTTTAGTTTTAATTTCAGGTGAAAATAAAGACATTTGGATAATTTTTTTATTAAGTTGGTTCTAAGCTTTCGGCTCACACGAGCCATCTTCAGAGAGGTTACAAGGACGTTAATATAAAAACATCCACTATCAAAGACAATTGTATCTTGTATTTTCTAAGCAACAATAACAGTTACCAAAAATAGCAAACACAGTTCGTAAATTTGTAATGCGGTTCTATGACGTCACACCACGTGAGAGCTTGAAATGTTAACAGAACCATATATTTAAATGCAACGTAATGTGTTATGACCAGATTTAAACGTAATTTTATTAAGTGTGGGGTGTTTGGATTTAATGTAGATGATCTCCAATATCTGAAGGTTCTTTTTACTGTGTGTATGAGTGAGTATAATTGTATTATTGACTAAAACCTGTCTGATATTAATTACATGACTATGTTTTTCTAAGAAATGTTGTTTAATTGTACTCTGATCAGAAATGATGTTTAGAATGGCTCATGATTAAACATAATAGACATTCATTGTCTCTTATATTTAACAGTATATGTTTAGAAAATCATCTGCTGCCTCGATACACTGTATAAATCTAAATCTAATCTAATCTAAATTTATTTATAAATGGATCTTTGTCTGTGTGTGTGTGTCTGTGTGTGTCCGTTACCTATAGACTCCAAAATGGCTGAACTGATTTTCTTGAAAATTTACACAGTTGTACTATAAGCGTCTACAAGTGATATAAGTGTCTATAAGCGATAAATATCGAAAATCGATAATCGAAAAAATCAGGTTATAGAAGGAGTGGTCCGATTTTAATCAAATTTGATACATTCATAGACAAAGACATAAGAAACGATATTCAGAAGTTTCAAGGTTGCAGTTCTTACAATAGTGCAGAAAATTTGATATCAACACCAGGAAATCAAAATTTGACTTACATCCATTCATTTTTCTTTCAGTCTATGGTTTCACTTTAACTGGAAACAACTATTGCTTTTTAGTCTTTTGTGTCAACGTCCAAAGAGTCTGAGCTCCAGAACTATGGATTAGTTTTAAAGCTTTCATTACACCCAAGCAACGCCAAGCTATACTGCTAGTATATATATATATGCACACACACATTATATATTTTTACTTTTGCTTATGCAAATTGTTTTTATCAACTGAAAAGTATAAAAGGGTCAGTTGGGCACCATTTGTGAAAAAAAGACCATGATGATGCAATTCACTCTGCCAGAAATGTGCAAATAACATACTGTAGTGCTTGGAATTTGAACCAGAAGCTCCATTACAAACATTTCCAATTGTTTGTGAATCATTCTGAGGAGTGTGCAGAGGATTCAGGAAACGTTGAATGAGTCTAATGGTGATTACAAACGTATGACTGCTTGGAAAACTGACTGATTGATCTGATAAGAAAAATAATTCCCAAACATTTTGGTGAGAACCTGACTCAAGAAGAGGGCGTACATCAAGTGCCTTGAAGAGACAGTACTGCTCTGGGTCAAAAGAGTGGCTGCTGACATCAGGACTCTGCACTTTACCACACAAGCAGGAGAATCCAGTCATGGCTGTCAAACAGTTTCTGTGATGAGACTGCTAACCCCTTGACTATTATGTGTGAGGCAAGGCTGAGCAAAAGACCAACAAAACTCCTTGTGACACCAAAGATGAATTGATGGCAAGGATCATGGCAGCATTCACCAACTTAAACAAGGAGACTGTCTAGAAGAGTTGCAGAAGATTCGGAAAGGGCTGAGATAGATAGACACTAACAGTCCAAGATAGATAGATAAAAAGATAGATAGACAAAAAAGATGATAGATCTATAGACAGATGCAAACATGCCAGGATAGGTGATTTACCAAGTGCCACTTAGATGTGGCACAAATCCAAAAGTATGGGACACCTAGTGAGGATCAAACTCACTACTCAGTTTTAACTGGTAAACTTGCTAACCATTACACCAGGCCAAATTGCCCAATTTTATAAGCATAGCTTAGATGTGGCACAAGGCCAAAAGGGAAACCCAGTGAGAATCGTACTCACTACTCAATTATAATGATTTCAATGAAACAACCTTGCTAACCATTATACCACCTCAAAGTGCCCAAAAAACATGCCAATATAGACAGCTACAGATGGCCAGAGTCAGACAGATACAAACAGGTTGAAATAGATAGATACAAAGAGAGACAGAAACAAAAAAAGCAAAGATAGATACATAGACATAAACAGGGCTCTAGATAGATAGATAAGCGAGGTAGAGAGATATCATGAATATCAAATCAATTCTGAGAGTTGATGTTCCCAGTAATGAGCAACCTATATTATTAAATGCACAGATTAAATCAAACGCATTTCTGTGAAGCTGAAACAGTTAATTAACACTTATAATTGATTTCAACAAATTTTATTTGCCATTATTTAGATCTCATTCTTGGAACCAAAACCACATTACTTATTACCCCAGGGAGCCCAGAAACTTTCTGTTTTTAAAACTCTAATTTCATTAATCAATATATAATATTATGCTTATTATTATTTTTGATCATTGCTTAATGTTATATGGATTGAATCAATATTTGTCTATACTACTCAGAGGAGGTAGTATTTACACTATTTTCATTATTCAGAGTATTGTCCTTTGTTGTCGTTTTTACAACATTTCGGCCATCGAACACACCAGCCTTCTTCAGGTGCTAGGAATTTCAGACCGTACCCTTTATTATGATCACTGTATATTATTCTCATTCCTTGTGCAAAGTCAAGCCTCGTGAATTACCTTCACCACTTCTGTAGCCTGGTATTGAACTCACAACTCTTTGGGTCAAGTCTTTGAAACTGACCAACGTCTATATCCACTGAGCCATATGCTCTTGAGAACAACAGCAACTGAATTTCTGGGACTAATGTTTCAGTGACCATTTTTACCAGAGTTCATAGTGCAATTTTTGATAATAATGATTTTCTCTAGTATTTTTTACCAGAGCTCATATTGCAATCTTTTTGATGCTAATGATTTTCTCTTGCACTCTGTGTTACTGGTTCCCATATTGTATCCATCTCTATGATTGGTCGGCTTAGGAAATTTTTGTAACTTAAAATATGTGCTGATTCCATAAGTTTGTGTAGTTTCCAGTAGCATTCTCTATCTGTTATTTCATATGAGGGAGAAAGAGGATCACCGCTCCCACTCTGAGATGAAGTTGAAATTCACTGATAGTTGGAATATGTAGTCAAATTTTATGTCTTGTTGGTTAAAATCACATCCAAATAATGTTTAAGTCTTGAAAATGTTGTATCTTTTAACGAAAAAGATGCAAAAAAGAAAAAAAAATATACCTAGCCAAATTAATTTCAATTTCAAATTTTGTGTAAGCAAAATTCCAGAAATGGTCTCCCTTCATAAAAAAATATGATGAAAATAAAATAAAATAAAAAATAAAATAAAATAAAATAAAATAAGATGACTTTCAATTCACAGTAAATTCTGGTGGTAGGGTGTGGGGATATTAGAAATGTTTTGTTTCTAGTTCCAAATTCCATTTGGTATGAATTGTGCTAAATTCATCTGCTTTTTGACTGACATCTGATTGGAAACCAAAATTTTTTGCAGCACTTTTAGTAAATTACTGTCTTTCAATGGAAAATTATATAAAAGCCGAAATTTTTTATTTCGAAATGAGAAAAAAATATTGTCAAAATAAAATTCAATGATTTTTCTTTTCTTCAATCTCTTTTTTTTTTTTTTTTTATTAGTCTCTGTTTTTACTTTTTCAATTTCTAGTTTTTTGACTGTATTCATTTCTCTCTTTCTTTTAGTGTTCTGTATTTCTCTTTTTTCTAATTTCTGGTCTCTCTCTCTCTTTATCTCTCTCTCTCTCTCTCTTTCTATTTATTTATTTATTTATTCATCACTACCATATTTTCTCTCTCTCTCTTTTTCTAGTTTCTATTTATTTATTTTTTTTTTCATCAATACCATATTTTCTTTCTCTCTCTCTTTTTCTAGTTTTTATTTATTTTTTTTCATTACTTCCATTTTTTCTTTCTTTCTTTTTCTAGTTTTTATTTATACCTTTTTTTCATTACTTCCATATTTTCTTTCTCTCTTTCTTTTTCTAGTTTTTATTTATACCTTTTTTTCATTACTTCCATATTTTCTTTCTCTCTTTCTTTTTCTAGTTTTTATTTATACCTTTTTTTCATTACTTCCATATTTTCTTTCTCTCTTTCTTTTTCTAGTTTTTATTTATACCTTTTTTCATTACTTCCATATTTTCTTTCTTTCTTTCTTTTTCTAGTTTTTATTTATACCTTTTTTTCATTACTTCCATATTTTCTTTCTCTCTTTCTTTTTCTAGTTTTTATTTATACCTTTTTTTCATTACTTCCATATTTTCTTTCTCTCTTTCTTTTTCTAGTTTTTATTTATACCTTTTTTTCATTACTTCCATATTTTCTTTCTCTCTTTCTTTTTCTAGTTTTTATTTATACCTTTTTTTCATTACTTCCATATTTTCTTTCTCTCTCTTTTTCTAGTTTTTATTTTTTTTTTCTATTACAACCATATTTTCTTTCTCTCTCTCTCTTTTTCTAGTTTTTATTTTTTTTTATTTTCACCAGGACCATATTTTCTCCCTCTTTAGTCTCTAAGTATTTATTTTTTCATTACTACCATATTTTCTTTCCCTTTCTTTTTCTAGATTTTATTTTTTTTTATTACTACCATATTTTCTTTCCCTTTCTTTTTCTAGATTTTATTTTTTTTTATTACTACCATATTTTCTTTCCCTTTCTTTTTCTAGATTTTATTTTTTTTTATTACTACCATATTTTCTTTCCCTTTCTTTTTCTAGATTTTATTTTTTTTATTACTACCATATTTTCTTTCCCTTCCTTTTTCTAGATTTTATTTTTTTTTTATTACTACCATATTTTCTTTCCCTTTCTTTTTCTAGATTTTATTTTTTTTTATTACTACCATATTTTCTTTCCCTTTCTTTTTCTAGATTTTATTTTTTTTTATTACTACCATATTTTCTTTCTCCCTCTCTTTTTCTAGTTTTAACTTATTTATTTTTTCATTACTGCCATATTTTCTTTCACTCACTTTTTCTAAATACCATATTTTCTTTCTCTCTCCTTTTTCTAGTTTCTATTTTTTTTTTCATTTCTGCCATATTTTCTTTCTCTTTCTTTTTCTAGTTTATAATTATTTATTTTTTTCATTACTACCATATTTTCTTTCTTTCTCTCTTTTTCTAATTTCTATTTATTTTTTTTATCACCACTACCAGATTTTCTTTCTCTTTCTTTCTCTTTCTTTGTCTAGTTTATAATTATTCTTTTTTCATCACTGCCATATTTTCTTTTTCTCTCTCTTTTTCTAGTTTCTATTTATTTATTTATTTCATTACTACCACATTTTCTTTCTCTCTTTCTTTTTCTAGTTTTTATTTATTTTTTTTCATCAGTGCCATATTTTCTTTCTTTCTTTTTCTAGTTTTTATTTATTTTTTTCATCACTACCATATTTTCTGTTTCTCTTTCATTTTCAAGTTTTTATTTTTAATTTTTTCATCACTGCTATATTTTCTTTTTTCTCTCTTTTTCTAGTTTCTATTTATTTATTTATTTCATTACTACCATATTTTCTGTCTCTCTTTCATTTTCTAGTTTTTATTTTTTTTTCATCACTGCCATATTTTCTTTTTCTCTCTAATTTCTAAGTATTTATTTTTTCATTACTACACTATTTTCTTTCCCTTTCTTTTTCTAGATTTTATTTTTTTTATTACTACCATATTTTCTTTCTCTCTCTCTTTTTCTAGTTTCTAATTATTTTTTTTCATCACTACCATATTTTGCCAGCCATGACTATAGAACCCAATCTATCCTATTATTTAACCCATAACTGGAAGGAAGAGATGGATTAATACCTTTCCCAAGGGTATTTGTGCGTAAGTGAATGCAAGAAATTCAACTGGAATTTGAACTCGACACCCAGATTTGTTGTTTCAACTTGATATCCACTGCACCACAACTCACATCCTTTCTCTTTCTCTCTTTTTTCATAACCCTCTCCATTTTTCACACTTTTCATTGTTTTACTCCATTTTTCTCTTTCCTTTTTCTTTAACTTTTTCTCTTTTCTTTAACCCTTCAATTTTTCGTTCTTTTTCTCCTTCTGTTTTTGTCTCTCTATTTATCTTCCACTTTTTCTCTCTTTTCTTCCTCATTTTTCTTTGCCTCTTTCATTTTTCTTTCTTTTTCACTCTCTCTCTCGTCTTCTTCATTTTCTCCCTTTACTGACTTCATTTTTCTGTTTTTCTGTTGTTTTCTTCATCATCCTTGTAACCCTCACTTTTTCGTGCTCTCTCTGCTTTTCTTTTTTCCTCACCATTCACTCACCTTTTCTTTTTTTTTTTTCTTTACTAATCCTCTCTCATTCACTTTCTTAATTTCTTCCCCTACCAATTTTTCAGGGTGATATTTTTTCCCCCCCACTATTTCTCTTATTTTTTTCTGGTCCTAGCTTACTTTAATTTTTGTATTTTTCTTTCCTTTTCTCTCATTTCTTCTCTCAAACAAATCTGTCCTTTCAGACTAACGATAAAAGCCAACAAATATTGGTGGAATTGTCTATTTCCCTGACTTCAGCTATCAACAGATGTATGCCAAGAATTTCTATAAATGAAGCAGTTGTAATGCATCTGAACATTTCTATCTCTTCATTCCAAGTGCGAGGCTGGGGACAAACTCAACTCTTAAGTTCATTACAGACAGAAATTATTGTACATCCAGTAAAGATATTTTCTATCTGACTATCCACATTACTAAAATGTCTTTAAAAAAAAAATATATATATATATATATATATATATATACTAATAACACTAATAACTATTGGCACAAGAAAATCAACTTCAACTGGTTAGTGTTGTAAAGTAGATGTTTTTAAAAATAAAGAAATCTTACAGTGTTTGGCCATCAGGCCTGAAAAAAAGCAGTGTTTCTAAATGGTGGTTATTCCCTTGACATCGCTAATACCATATACAATTTTGACCCCCACCCACCTCCGGTAATGTTTATTTAAAAAAAAAAAAGCAATGATTAGAATTTTAATACAACTCATGGAAGTGTATTTATACATTTTCTTTTTTCTTGAAAATTGACAACAAAGACATTAAAACACAACTTCACTTCATAAATATATTTTTTGGTGCTTAAAGGAGCTTTTCAGTGATGTCCTGCCTTCATTGCTGATTTCGGGTTTTTAAACATCATTAAACATCTGGCAGTAACCCAGACTTTTGGTCCAGAAGTACCAAGCCGGCTCCTTCCTTTTGTGCTATTTATCTGGATTTTAATTTTTTTCTCCTTTCCACAGAATTCATACTTTTTATTGTTAACTCTAGCCAATGGCAAGAGTTCATTTTCCCATCCTCCCCTATTTGATAACAAACCCGAGTTGCACCTGTTTTTTAGGCTTACGGCCATATCACGTTGAATACACCGGTTCTCGCTCGCTCGATCTCCAAAGTTCAGCAACGTTGATCCTGGTCAGTACTTAGATGGGTGACCGCTTGGGAATACCAGCTTCTGTAAGCGTATAGTGACGGATGTGCGTTGTGGTGCAGCGGATATCGGATCGGAAAGAGAAATCGGTGAGCCGAGTTCGAATTCCAGTTTAATACCCTGCATTCACTTAAGCACTGCCACCCTTGAGAAAGGTATTAATCCGTCCTTTTCCTTCAGTTATAGGTTAAATAACAGCGGAGGACTTGGAGACCCTGCCCTTAAAAACAAATTCCAATTAATCTTGATACTCGAAAAGAAAAAAGTATTACTAGACATAAAACTTATATGAAAAAACAATAAATTGTTGAAAGAAAAAGGTATTACCATAAATAAATAAATAAAATTTAGTTGGCAATAAATGACCTGCCGAGGTTGATTTGCCATAAAACAACCAACCAACCTATTTTTTTTTCTTTTTTTGCATCTACTCTTTTTGGTATGTTCGTCCATTTTTTTCTTTCTTCACTGAAGTGATCTCTATACTTTGAATTGCTAATACTAATTTTACTTCCTTACCTCTGTTTATTACCATAAATAATGGCAAGAGTTCATTCCCCACCCTATTTATTAAACAAATCCGAGTTGCACCTATTTTTTGGTCTTTAATTGCAGCTACTCTTTCTGGTATGTTCATCCATTTTTTTCTTTCTTCACTAAATTTACCCCTATACTTTGAATTGCGACTTATTAGATTGATTATTTAAAAAAGTGATTTTATAATTGTACGATTATAAAAATATGTGAACCAACAATAATGAAACTAAAAATTCTTACTTTTTTACATTTTAGGTGAAATCACGAAGACAATATTTTGAGTGTGTACCTTCCTATTCATTGAAAGGTAATGATTTCATTGTGTTTCAGTTATGAATGTCTGTAATTTTTACTGCAATTGTTGCATTTTGTGGTGCAGAGGATATCAGCTCAGAACTAAAAACTTGAGAGCCGAGTTTAAATTCATTGCATTCACTTATGTGCAAATACCCTTGGAAAAGATATTAATCTATAACTTCTCCCTCAAGCTATGGGTTAAATGGCTGTACAGATTAAGTTCTATAGCATTAGATGGCAACCAGTCTAATGCAGAAAGTAATGACAACCTGTTGCATAAAAATCTTTCCTTTCAAGACATGATTGCCCAAACATGTATCACGTATGGCACTTAACTATTGGTTTACATATTTTGATAATTTTGTAATTTTTTATAAATTTTTTAATGAAAAGATTCCTTTTCAAATTTATTTCCTTATAAAATGGTAAAGAAATCTGTATAAAATGGTAGATAATAAATATTCCATTGTACTTGGATCACACACTTTTATAATTTTGTAAAAAAAATTTGCTAAGGGAGTCAAAAGTTTTTTTCTTTTTTTTTAATCGTATCACCCCAAGCAAGACGGTAATGCCACTGATGTGCAGGGGTCTACATAAGAGTAAAAAGATTAAGTAGAAGAGAGTGAAGAAGAAGATGAACCAGTTAGAAAGGAGCAAGAGAAGGATGGTGTGATGACAGATGCAAGGGTGGAGAGAAAGGAAAGGATATACGGGGTGGTGAAAGAACTAGAGTCAAGTGGTTAATAGATGAGTACTGACATTCTATTTAAATTCCTGGAGGTTGTAGCCGTCAGGAAAGCAAGAATATGGAAGCAAGTTCCACAGGCGGGAAGTGTGAGAGAAGCTGCAGGAGTAGAATTGTCATCTGCATTTGGTGGATCTAACTGTGAACGGGTGAGACCTAATTGCCAATCTGGTTGCAAGAGTAAACACCTGTTAAGAATAACTGTTCTTTTGAGACACTGTTTTTAACGAGCAGAAAAGTTACAAGAATAATTATGTATTTGCAAGATTATAAAAATATGTGAATCAACTGTAATGAAATATTATTTGCCATTTTATAAAGAAATATATCTGAAAATAATTTGTTTTTTATTAATAAACCTCTAAAAATATCTGAACAAGAAAACATTAATAAGCAAATAACAATAGTTGTAATTATAAATTTTGAAATATAATAATTTCTTTCGTTTTGTTTTGCTGCATAAATTCACTAAAATCTGTTGAGAGTATCTCTTCCTCTGAAACAAACATTCTGTTAATTTGCGATTTTAGGCGAAACTTCTTTTTCTATGTGCCCTGTTCTTTCAGGATTTTTTTTTTAATCATTTCACCCCAAGCAAGGCATTCCACTGCCACTATTGCGCATGGGGCTACATAGGGGAAGGTAAAGAGAAGTAGTGGTTAGATGTAGGAAATGTCAGAAAAAAGGTGATAGATGGGTAAGGATACCGAGGATGAGGGTTGGGCAGATGGGAAGTGTGTTTGAAAGAATGGGAGCGAGTTAGTGTGTTAAGAGGTGTCTATTGACCTTACATTTAAACTCCTGGAGATTGTAGCCATCGGGGATGCAATCATGTGGAAGGGAATTCCACAGTCGGGAAGTGCGAGAAAAGAAACTGTCAGAGTAGAAGTTGTGGTTGCATTTTATCGGTTTCACTGTAAAAGGGTGGAATCTAGTTGCTAATCTAGTTTCTCGTGCAAATTCGTATCTAGGGGGCAGCAGTGATCTAAGTTCATTGGAGCAGAAGCCATGAAAGTATTTATAGAAGAGACACAGGGAAGACACGTCACACCAGTGAGAGAGAGACTGCAGGTGGTCTGCCAAGTTGGTATCGATCATATAACAGACCCTCTGCTGTACCTTGTCGAGAAGCCCGAGGAGAATAGCAGGGGCACCCGACCAGATATGGCAGCAGTATTCAATGTACGGGTGGATGGTAGATTTATATATGTGCAGGATAGATTCAGACGGAAAAAACTTCCGGGCCCTGCACAGAGAACCGACTTTCATAGCAGTGGATTTAGCAATGGATTCGATATAGTCATTCCATTTGAGGTCCGCTGTAAGTGTGAGACCAAGGAGGCATAGTGTTTTACTCTCTGGGAGGCAAGCCTGGTCCATGCTAATGGGAGGTAGGTGCAGTTGTCTATGATGATTAATTGATAGTAGCTTCATTTTAGAAGCATTAAAATTTACGAGCCATTTCTTACCCCAGTCCACTATGGATTGGAGGTCCTTTTCAAGCTCGACTGCAAGGTTAGCTTTGTTGCCTACACCAGATTTTTGGTCGAGGTGAGAGTAAACTGTGGTGTCATTGGCGTATATACCTACTTGGGATCTTATGGAATCAGGAAGATCATTAATGTATATCAGAAAGAGCGTAGGACCTAGGATAGAGCCTTGAGGGACACCCGCGTTCGTATGGTAGTTCTGGGAGGCATATCCGTTTCATACCACCTTCATTGTGCGGTTAGAGAGGAATGACTGGATTAGTTCAAACAAATGTCCAGTCATACCATAGCTCCGCAGTTTGCATAGAAGGCCAGCATGCCAAACTCTGTCGAATGCTTTAGAGATATCCAAGGCAAAGGTTCGGGCTTCACCATTCCTGTCGAGTGCCTGATATATGTACTCGGTAATGGTCGTTAGCATATCAGCAGTAGACCTGGTGAAGCGGAAACCATACTGCTTGTCCGAGAGGAGCTTGACCATGTCTATCTCTGGTGGCTCTTAGCACACTTTCTCCTGTTACACCACATAACCCTCGTTCTGCCACCCACCTGATCAGGCCCTTCAAATATGTTATCCACTGCTTTCCCTTGTTTTTTTTTTCCCTTCTATCTGGCCTGTTAGTATGAGGTTCTCCAAGTCCTGCTTCCTCATTGCATGTCCCAGGAACTTCATTTGTCTCTTTCTGATGCTCAATATTAATTTCCTTTTCATTTCCATCCTTTTCAAAACCTCATCATTGCTCACATGATATCCGCAGCATCCTTCTGTAGAACTACATTTTAACTGCTTCAGCTTTTTCCTTCATCTTTAATAATATTGTCCAACATTCACTGCCATATTGAAGAACTGACATCACATAGCAATCCAGTACTCTCTTCTTTGTTTTCCTCCATCTTTCATGATATTGTCCAACATTCACTGCCATATTGAAGAACTGACATCATAGTACTTTTTTCTTTGTTTCTAGTGAAATTTTCTTGTCTCTTAATACTCTACTCAACTTCTGGAACATGTCCTTTGCCTTGCCAATTCACCTTCAGATCCCTGTGTCGCACTTTCCATCTTCTCTTAGAACACTTCCCAGGTATTTAAACTTTTGTACCTGCTTGATCTTAGTATCCCCCACTTGTATTTGGCATTTTGGGTTGCTCTTTTTGCTGATGACCATACATTCAGTTTTCTTGCAGTTTATTTGTAATCCTTTCTTGGCACTCTCTTCAGTTACCTTCTGTAGGAGGTCTTGTAGTTTCCTTTTTGTGTCTGTTATCAGCACTGTATCATCTGCATACCTTATGTTGTTCAAATTGTGGCCTCTGATGACAAATCCTGGCATTACACACTCAATATTTTGTATGTATTCATCCACAAATGTTTGTAAATTGTACTAGGTCGTACTGTACAAAACTTTTGTTTTATAGTTATCTATAAAATGGTAAATAATAAATATTGCTTTATCTAGCGGCACAGTGGATATTGGCTCGAATTGAGGTTCGAGATGAGAGTTCAATTTCAGTTGAATTCATTACATTCACTTATGTGCTAATAGCCTAGAGGAATGGTACAAATCCAACTCTTCTCTCCACACCCAGTTATGGGAAAATAGCAAGACAAACTGGGTTCTATAACCTTTGATGGAACCCATTCTAGGAGAAGAAAACTCTGAATTCATGAGAAGCTTGGAGAGGGTTAATAGCAGAACAGACTGGACTGGATTATATAGCCTTGGGTGTCAACTGGTCTAAGAGAAGCAAACTGAATTTAAAACCATCTTAGAGAGGGTTAATAGCAGGACACACTGGGTTATATAGCCTTGGGTGTCAACTGGTCTAAGAGAAGCAAACTGAATTTAAAACCATCTTGGAGAGGGTTAATAGCAGGACACACTGGGTTATATAGTATTGGGTGTCAACTGGTCTAAGAGAAGCAAACTGAATTTAAAACCATCTTAGAGAGGGTTAATAGCAGGACACACTGGGTTATATAGCCTTGGGTGTCAACTGGTCTAAGAGAAGCAAACTGAATTTAAAACCATCTTAGAGAGGGTTAATAGCAGGACACACTGGATTATATAGCCTTGGGTGTCAACTGGTCTAAGAGAAGCAAACTGAATTTAAAACCATCTTAGAGAGGGTTAATAGAAGGACACACTGGGTTATATAGCCTTGGGTGTCAACTGGTCTAAGAGAAGCAAACTGAATTTAAAACCATCTTAGAGAGGGTTAATAGCAGGACACACTGGGTTATATAGCCTTGGGTGTCAACTGGTCTAAGAGAAGCAAACTGAATTTAAAACCATCTTAGAGAGGGTTAATAGCAGGACACACTGGATTATATAGCCTTGGGTGTCAACTGGTCTAAGAGAAGCAAACTGAATTTAAAACCATCTTAGAGAGGGTTAATAGAAGGACACACTGGGTTATATAGCCTTGGGTGTCAACTGGTCTAAGAGAAGCAAACTGAATTTAAAACCATCTTAGAGAGGGTTAATAGCAGGACACACTGGGTTATATAGCCTTGGGTGTCAACTGGTCTAAGAGAAGCAAACTGAATTTAAAACCATCTTAGAGAGGGTTAATAGCAGGACACACTGGATTATATAGCCTTGGGTGTCAACTGGTCTAAGAGAAGCAAACTGAATTTAAAACCATCTTGGAGAGGGTTAAGAGCAGGACAGACTAGGTTAGATAGCCTTGGTTGGCAACCAGTCTACTGCAAAAAGAACTGGCAAATTACTGCAGGAAAAATCACCAAGCAATCTCTTCCAATATGCCTTGAGCCAGCATTGTAGGCTTAAAAAATTGATATGAAAATAATATCTTATGTTGACGTGCAATCTGCAACAACACGTAGGAAGCAACTGTTGGTGATGATGTCATTGGTGTAAATATTTTGATAATTTTGTAATTCTTTATAGATTTTTAATAAAAAGATTTATTTTCAAATGTATTTCTTTATAAGATGCTAAATAATTCATCTTTTATAAAAGGTAAACAATAAATAACACATGGTACTTGAATGTGCATTTTGGTGCAGTGAATATCAGCTCAGAAAGAGAAATTGGAGAGCCATGTTCAAATTCTAGTTGAATTCATTGCATTAACTTATGCTCAAATACTCTTGGGAAAGGTATTAATCCATCTCTTCTCTCTCCAACAATGGGTTAAATAGCATGAGTTTTATAGCCTTGGTCAGCAACCAGTCTACTGCAGAAAGTAATGGCAACCTACTTTTAGAAAATCTCCTGCCCAGTCAGTTACGTCTCTTTTGAGACATGATTGCTCAAGTATGTATCACGTATGGCACTTAACTGACATCTTTGTACAACTTCAGATGACTGAGTTTTGAATTCAGGGTTGTCCTTCTTCTAAACTGGTTGCCAAACATGGCTAGAGATCCCAGTTTGCCTTGCTATTTAACCTGCCCAGTCAGTTACGTCTCTTTTGAGACATGCTTGCTCAAGTATGTATCACGTATGGCACTTAACTGACATCTTTGTACAACTTCAGGTGACTGAGTTTTGAATTCAGGGTTGTCCTTCTTCTAAACTGGTTGCCAAACATGGCTAGAGATCCCGGTTTGCCTTGCTATTTAACCCATAACTGAAGGGAGCATACTACAGAATGTGTATGATGAGTCAGAATGGTAGACCATTGGTTAACAAATTTCATGGGTGTGGGATTCTGACAGTGATGGACTGGTTTTGTTTAAGCTTTCAATATAAGAGCAAAGAGCTGTGAAAATATGGGGGTAACAGTTGAAGAACCATCACACAACTACCAATCATATTTCTTTGTGAAGCAAACCAGCAACCCTGGTCTGATAGCCTGGACATGTTCTTACTGCTGAGTAAGGTTAATACTGATTATCACTTGAAGTTTTTTGAATCAACATGTATTAAGTCCTGCCGACCATCTCTCTAAAAACAAAAATCTGAGTTGTAAATGTTTTGGTCACTGTAGAGATTTTTTGTATTACTATTCATTACTTTTATTTTGTTAAGTGAAGTAATTCTGGTGCTTTGTATCTGTTCTGTTGTGCGTAACAGAATTATTGAGTAAATAAATACAAACAACAGAAATATAGTAAATTGATATATTAACCGAAGAAATAGTATTTACAACAGAGTCGTTAGTAGTATACAGGAACAAAGGTTTAGTAACACGTATCATCGTAAAACGTAGAGTCTGATAATAGCACACTTCCGATTCACTACCGGAAATACTCGACTGACTTGTTAGTTGGCTGACTCGTTCTCGAGACTGGTTACTCATTACTCATCCTCGAGGTCTTCCCACGACTACTTTATGTAGTGATTGGAATAGACCATTATAGTAGAACACAGGTGGAGAGCGCCCCAACAGTATCAATACATAGTTGCGCTGTAAATTTGTCCTGTACGCAATCAGTTTTTTCTTCTTCTATGTGCCTTGTCCTTTCAGGACGTAGGCGATCATGGCATTCCACGCCTCCCTAATCCCTGGTGACTCTTATCAAGCTTTCTCTTGTAACGTCTCGCAGCCCCCGTTTTTTCATCCACCTGCTCAGGCCCTTCAAATATGTTATCCGCTGCTTTCCTCTGTCTCTTTTTCCCTCTATCTGGCCTGTTAGCATCAAGTTCTCCAAGCCATCTTTCCTCATTGCATGTCCCAGGAACTTTAGCTGTCTCTCCCTGATGCTCAATATTAATTTCCTTTTTGATTCCATCTTTTCCAAAACATCGTCATTGCTCACATGCTCGGTCCATGATATCCGCAGCATCCTTCTGTAGAACTACATTTCAGCTGCTTTTTCCCTTCATCTTTGTTGATATTGTCCAACACTCACTGCCATATTGAAGAACTGACATCACATTGCAATCTAGTACTCTCTTCTTTGTTTCTAGCGAAATTGTCCTGTTTCTTAATACTTTACCCAGCTTCTGGAATGCATCCTTACACTTTTGGATCTCAGGAATATCAATGTATAGAAACTGCTGTGACCACAAAGTAAGGGGTCTGTTTATATATTGATTGTAATATGGAACTGTTCCCCCACTTTATATCCAGCATCGTTCTGTAGAACCACATTTCAGCTACTTCAAGTTTTTCCTTCATCTTTGATGATGATGTCCAGTATTCACTGCTATATTGAAGAACTGACATCACATAGCAATCCAGTATTCTCTTCTTTGTTTCTAGTAAAAGTTTCCTGTGTCTTAATACTTTACTCAGCTTCTGGAATGCCATGCCAATGTGCCTTCGGATCTCTATTTGGTTATAAAAAAGTTATGTAGTTCTGGTGCTTCGTCTCAGTACACAGTTGCGCTGTTAAATTGTCCTGCACGCAACCAGTTTAACTGTTTTTAATCATTTCAGTATTTACAGTTTACGGTAATATGTATAGTTCTTCTTACCCCTCTTTTTTTTTTTATTATGAATTGTTTCTTTTCTCATTATGAATCTATTTTTAATATGTCAGTTTTATTGCTCTAACAAAACATGTATTAGAGAAAGATAAGTATTAATAGACTTAAATATAGAGAGCACTTTGCAGTTTCACATAAGTACATACTTATCTGTGTATATATATATATATATATATTTTTTTTTTTTTTTTTTTCTAAACATATACTGTTAAATATAAGAGACAATGAATGTCTATTATGTTTAATCATGGGCCGTTCTAAACGTCGTATTTTGGCTTTAATTTCAGTTGAAAATAAAGACAAAAATTCTACAACATTTGGATAATCTTTTTTTAAGTTGGTTCTAAGCTTTCGGCTCACATGAGCCATCTTTATGGTTCTGTTGTCATTTCGTGCTATCATTCGGTGTGACATCATAGAACCGCATTGCAAATCTGCGAACTGCGTTTGTTATTTTTGGTAACTATTACTATTGCCTAGCGGAGTTTTATGTCAACACAAAATAAAATCGTCGGTGATGGTGGATGTTATTGTATTACCGTCTTAATAACCTCTCTGAAGATGGCTCATGTGAGTCGAAAGCTTAGAACCAAATTAATAAAAAATTATCCAAATGTTAGAGAATTTTTGTCTTTATTTTCAACTGAAATTAAAGGCAAAATACGACGTTTAGAACAGCTCATGATTAAACATAATGGACATTCATTGTCTCTTATGTTTAACAGTATATGTTTAGGAAATTATTTGCTACATCGATACACTAAATATATATATATATATATATATATATATATATATATCTGTAAAAATTAAGACACGTTATTCCATGGTTAAGTGGAAGAATAGGCCTATTTCACATGAACCATCTTCAGCTTCCATCTTTATTGTATACAAGATTTTACACGATCTGTACAATAAAGGCGGAAGCTGAAGGTGGTTCGCCTGAAATAAGCCATACACTTCCGCTTAACCATGGAAGAAAGTGTCTGTCTTAATTTTTACATATATTAGCTCTATATGTGTTCATATACATGTATATTTAGAACTCTCCTAGTGAGTTATCCTACCATTTTATGTACAGGACACTCCTTTGGATTCTTCTATATCTTATATATAAATAAATTTCTCTACTCACAACTGTATTATTCTGTTCATATACATATCTATCTTCTTAAAAAATTATTAGAAGTAAAAGATATAAACTTACTAACAAAAAAGTACTGGCTGCTTGGTCAGTGAATGTTGAATGTTTCCTTCAAGGGAAATGGCTAATATCACCCTTATCATTGCATATGGTGAGATGCATATGCACAATAAATAAATAAAATAAATAAAAAAAGCCCTAAATGATAGTAATTCATTGATTTAATGTGTTGTAAAATGTGCAGTTGTGGGAATGAGGTTATTCACTTAGGCAACATCTGGAAGGAAGAAAGAAACAAAGAGACTTCGGAATTTCGAAGGAAGTATTAAGTGAGTGAGCAGACAAAAGACACTCAAATGGTGACAACCATCATATCGATCAAACTGACAGGAAAAAGCAAACTTGTTTGCTATGACAAAAGAAAGTGAGAATAAAATAGAAAAAAAATGGAACACTGAAAGGAATAAAAAAAATTAGAAGGTGCTGGAAAGTTCTTGACCATGCATCTTCGTATTAGCAGGGGTACATCCTCTAGCAGGTCTGGGGTTGTGTCCAATATAAAGGCCTTCAGACAGATCATGTAAGACATGCTGGGAAAACAAACACCAAGCAGACAGTCACCTACAATTCCAGCCCACACATTGTCAGCTGATGCTGGTATCTAGCCTGTATTGTACCATGGGGTTCCAATCCGTCCACCAATATTGCTTATGTAAATTTGTTTCTCCATCTCTTTCAAATACTGCCTTCATCAAGAGTGAAGAGAAAAAACAACAGATCAACAGTTAATGCAATAAAGCATTGGCAAAAGTTCTCCCATGAGGAGTAATCAGAGGGTAAAAGACCCTGCACACACAAATAATACATGTACAGGAGCTGCACTTGAAGTACCCTCCATGTTGTACTTTGAGATATACAACATGTTAGGCGTA